>VHKM01000678.1:600000-805000 GCA_007210695.1 Neogobius melanostomus
TGCCATCTTTCGATCAAGCTTTAGAACGTGTTCTAAATAGTTTAGCTCAAAAGTTTACTGCAGGTACGTCATACGTCATCTGACACCATGATACGATTGGCTATGGCTACGTGCAGACGCATGAGAGACATTCGTAGCGCCCAATAAACGGCTATGGACAATCGTAAACCACACCTCTCCTACGAGAAAATGAATTGGTGGTCCCCAGACTAAATATCACTTGTGATTTTAGTCTGGCGTTAGCCAGGCTAATATTTGGTTGGAGTGCCTTTAGCTTTGATTACAGCTCCACTCGCTGTGGAATTGTTTCAAAAAGCTTCTGCAATGTCAAAATAACCTTTCGTTTTTCACCAAGATCTTGTATTGATGATGGGAGAGTGTGACCACTGCGCAAAGCCTTCTCCAGCACATCCCAAAGATTCTCAATGGGGTTAAGATCTGGACTCTGGTGGTGGACAATGAGAAACCACGGAAGAAGGAATCCATTGATGGAATAACCTGGTCGTTCAGGATGTTCAGGTCGTCAGCTGGGCTCATTCTTTGGGCTCATATTTTGCTGAACCTAGACCGACTGCAGCAACCATAGATCATAACAATAGTTAAATCAACCACTGTTTATTTTTTTATTTTTTTGTCAGGCAGTGTATATATTAAAAGAAATGTTCCATAGAAAAGGCTTTTGATCCACTGAAAATTGTTCCTCAACCCACTTTTGTGTAAAGACCGAACCACTGCTTTAAAGGGCCCCCTGTCGAGCGTCTTCTGATTTCACTACTGCAATAAAACAGAAGCTGATTGATTTAAATTGAACTCAGTGAACTCTACTGTCCAATGTCTGTGTAGGCTCTCAGTCTATTGTCCAATGGTTTGTTCAATGCTAGCTCTGACAAAGTCAGCGGCGGCTACAGTAGTAGCTTAGCACTATTTGCATTATGCAAATCCATGACCTGATATTAACCTCTTAACCCCCACCTGAACTGAAGACATTTTCTCCAGTTTGGTGTTCCCCAAATCTAAAAGCTTCTTGAAAAGAGTGTCAAAATAACAAGGATGAAAACGCAACAAAAATGTGACAAAAGAGCAACAAAAAACACGTAAACAAACAAACAAATAAAACAAAAACGCTTCAAATATGTGACAAAATGAGACATTCAAATAAGACATTACTCCAGTCAATGAGCTTTAGATTTGGGTAAAGCCACACTGGAGAAAATGCACTCGGTTGAGGCGTGGGGTTATAATGTAAAAAAAGAAAAAAGAATTCATTGCAAATCTTTATAATTTTAAGCGTTATTAATTATTGCGAAATTCAATGCTTTTCATCATCAACTGGGCACAAACAGTGTGTTCAACTCACGGGGCAGCTTCATGGACTGCTCTGTGTGACGTATATCAGTGTTTGGCCCGACATGCTAAGGACACACGTATTAAACCATGCAAACAAACCACTCCATGTATTTTTTTATGAGGATAGAACATTCTAACGTGGCAAAAAGCTAAAAAAAAAAAAAGTAGATTTTTTGCGTAACTTGACAAACTGCCTGACTGCTGTTTTCTTGTCGCGCCCGGAGAGAGTCCGGCAGATTGGCCCCGGGGAAAGTGCGGATTTGTCAGTCAAACTCGGAATGGGCCCCGGTCCTCTTGAAGCGTCCTCACTCAGCTCCATCAGCCCCAGCCTTTAGCCTGATCCTCTGCCCATAAGCCGCCATTTCTGCTGACTGGAGAGAAGTCCGCCACCAACACATTCAATTACACTTTTTTTTTTTACTCGCTCTCTCTCTTCTCCACTGGATTTTACGGCGCAAGACATTAAGCGGCAAGTTCAAGTCCGATAGTTTTACATTTTAGCTGACTCGCGCATATGAAGGGGTTTTATGTTGTGGAATACGGAGAGTCCGGTTTTATGTAAGTCCGCCATTACTCACGGTGTTAGGCCGCGGCGTGTTACAGACTGCAGTTCATTGGCCTTTATGACCAAACTGCTGAGGGGGTTAATCACATGCTTCATGTCGATAATGTGTTCTGCAGTGCAGATCTGTACATGCTAAGATGTGTGAAAAGAAGTACAGCCTTTTTTAATTAACAGAGTCTAATGCAGTTGTGAACAACCAAGACAATTGGCATAAAAGAGATACCGTATAACATGTTTGATATGTTAAACATTTTCTGGAGAATTCACGACTCGCCAGTGATCATAATAAGCTCCTATTTTCTTAGAGGAATTGAGCTGATGGAGCGTAAAGCTCTGGGCTTGTGTTGTCCGTGTTAGACTTATATTGACAATGTTGGTTCTCAGCTGGTGGGTCAGGAACAGTTTTCTTTCTTCTTTCATAATGTGTCTATTGAAAGAGTATAAAAATGGTGATGGTATTTTCAGCTCTTTTTGGTGAATCGGATCATTTGGATAGGCCGACCAAAACGACTGACCCTATCCATCTTTGGCTCCCAAATGGCTCTGCAATTTTTTGCATATATAGTTGCATATATAGATTTTGATTCATAGCGTATTAAATGAGCCTTTCGACTACTCCCTGCACCAAACAATAACTATAATCAAGAAATAAATGTTCTTGTTTCTTTGCTATAATATGGCTCATGGTCTGTGTTGTTGTCTTCAGGAATCAAAGTTGATTTTTCGAGGTGATGGAACCATTGTTTATTATAGCAACACACACACAATTTTAAAGCTTGTATTAGTTTCATGTATGTTCTTTTAATTTACAGTCATACTTTTCACCCCAAAAACCCAGCATAGTTCTATCTACCCATAAAACCATAAGGCGGATTCTTCTGAAATAAAAAGTGGCTAAAAGTTAGAGATGCACTGACTATATTTATGGAGGAGTTTTAGTTTGTAAAGATTTTATGTAAACAGCAAGCTTGTTCCTCGCACACGGGCTGTGGCTGCAGGTCTTTCACCTTCTTTTCTCTCTCCCTGAGCCCATTCTCGGACTCTTTAAATGTGCGTCCACACCAAACGCGGCCAAGCTTCAGGTTTACATTGAAAATACATGGAGGACGCGCCTCCAGGGCGTCCAGCGTGGCCGACGTTAGAGTTGTGAAATATTGAACTTTTTGGAGAGCGTCGACCAGTGAGGAGCTTTCTCCAACAGTGACGTACGTTGTAGCTGAGCCAGTGGGGCAGAAGCTATGCCGGCCCGCAGATGTAAACGAGTCATGGAGGATTAGCTTCCTTGTGAACCGGAGCTACAGCAGCTCTGGGACTTTTACAAAGACACACATCAGTGTTTCTTTCACCTAAACACCCAGAATTAAAAGCGGCGACAAGAAAACTTATTTCAGTGGCTGGATCTGCACTGGGAATGTGTTTGGGCCTCGAGGATGCCTGTTGTAGCATTAGCTTGTAGCTAATGCTACAAGCTAAATCTCCAGTCATCACGTGAAAATGAGAAATATGCACAAATAAAGTCAATAAAACCATCTACATAAAGAACCGTTTAACAGAGATCACACACTGAGCTGGGCTTCACGCATTTGTGGTTTATTGCAGACTTTTAATCAACAATGAGCTGTTGGCCATTGTAACATGCTAACGGGGCTAACCGGGCCTATCCACTTGCTACAGGCACAAAATATGTCCCATATTCAATCGTATGGGCTGGATATAGGCTTATTACTAGGGAGATTTCACGTAGACCATGGGGATATAGTTAAAGATCCATAGGACATGGCAGGAGCAAAGAGGTAGACTAGTTTGTCCCAAACAGCAGGTATTTTTCAGGCAAGAGCTACTTCCAAGATGGCTACAAACACACTCTGAGCTGACGTGCGGCCAGAGCATCTTGACGCTCGGTGATATTTGTGACAAGCGTCTGACTTCAGTAAGCACAAGCGTCCAACTACCTTTAGCCTTCCTCTATTTTTCTCTCTGAGACGAGTGTAGCACAGAGCAGTGCATGTGGAGCTTCACAAACAAGCAACCTTAAAAAAAAGAAAACGGCTCATGGGTGAGACTCGCCTCTCATTGTTCACTTGTAGCGACTCGTTCGCGATCGACCCATCACTAATTTAAAAAACACCCGCCTGTTAAAGAGGTGGCATTATGCAACATGACTTTTTAGAGCCATGTTACGATGTTGTCCTCTCGTCAAAAACCTAGAGTTGTTTTTCAGCTTATTCGCTCATCTTTGAGGAATCTTTGGATCTTCCCCAGTGGCTTTTTTCTGCACCGCGGAATGAAATCCTTTCATCGCAAAGTAAAAACACTTGCCATCGCTTCACTACAGCCACATGCTGCACTGACTATTTTTTCTTCTTCTTTTGGTTTATTTTTGTCCCTCTCTTTGTTGAAACAGCTGCGCAGCAAAGGGGAGCAAGAGGAGGGGGGAGTGGGAGGGGCTTGTTCTAGCTGTTTTAGATCAATATTGCATTTTCTAATCAACTAAGAGTAAGATAGTGATAAAGATGTGGTTGAGATTAATACCAAATACCTGCAAAAGTCCCACGTTTAAATGACTAGAGCGGTTAGACAGTGTTTAACTCACAGTGGGATAAATAAAGTTTGCAGTTTGTCGTTGTGAGAGCTTTAAAGCCTAAATGCTGAATGAAGTAGGTAAAATGAGATGAAGTATCTTTACTCCTACACTGTGAGTACATTTTAAAGTGACAGAAGTTTTATGTTTTAGCATGCAGTACAAAAGTATTTAGCATGCAGTACAAAAGTATGGAAACATTGTTGATGTATTAGCTTTTCTTTATTTTCAACACTATTAACACAATACTTATTGAAGGCATTAAACTATGAATGAGCACGTGGGATTATGTAGGAAACAAAACAGGCGAAATAACAAAACAAAATTATGTTTTACATGTTACATTCTTTAAAATGGCCAGCCTTTATTCTTTGCATTTTCTCAGTGAGGTCATCACCTGAAATGGTTTAACAGTCTGTGAAGTGGTGACTACATCATGAAGCCCATTGAGAAAATGTCAAAAGTGCAAAGCAGTAATCAAAGCAAAAGGCGGCTATTTTGAAGAATCTATTTCACCTTTTGTTTGTTCATAAATCAATGACTTCAGTGAGAATCTACAATGTAAAAAGTCTTGAAATAAAAGAAAAACCAATACATAAAATGAGCGTTTCCAAACTTTTGATGGGCACTGTAGGTATCGAAACAAATATCGTCCAGGTATCGGTATCATAAACAAAGTATTGTTAAAGTACCGGTATCTACCAAACCCTATACGCCCGAGGACTGCTCTAATTCAAAGCCATTCTCCAATTTCTGTTTATCTTTACCCCTCTAAACCCAGAACACACACACTGTAAGATGGATCAAAAGTTTATTTACCCCCTAATCAGCTTTGCCTTACAGTCTCCGGGCCTTGCATCGACAAACACTGTACCTACACCAGCTGCCTCCCCCCCGTTTATTCTCCCCGATGCGATTTTCCACGCCGCCTTTAAATCTTCCCTCCTCATAACCCGGCGTTCTGTACCGCCATCTCAGAGCAAACAGCGCTTTCTCATTTCTCCGTATCTCCACCCCCCATCGCTCTGCCTACTGATGGAATTTCAACACTCGGCCGCCGAATGTCCTGCCGCATAAGCCTCCCCGCGCACTGACAAAACACCGATAAGTAAGTTTAAACAGGCTTTGCGGCAGCCGTAAACAGGCTCTACCTTTTTTTTTTTTCTTTTCGAGAGGAAAGGAGATAACTGTCCGTCACCCGAACCCGAGCTGACGTTACATACATACAGGTGTTTGGACAAAAGGCCCGCGGATTAGTATTGTGACAAGCACGAGCTGGTTATGTGGTGGGAATAGGGCAGCCGATAAACGATACCAGAATGGTATTGGAAAAATAAGTTTAGGTACTACTGGTATCGCCAAAATGAAAGTACTGAAAGAAGGTACTGAAAAAAAATCGTATATCTTTAGATCCAAGTTTTGATGCTGTTGGTCCAGTGACAGCATTAAAGGAGGTGACTTTGTTGTTTCGGCTAAAATAAATAATAATATTTTTTTTTTTTTTTTCCCACAATGTTTTGTCATATTTTCGCCCCAGTTATTTCCCCTACATTTTTCTCACTTTTTATTACTGATATAATATTGCCCCCCCCATAATTTCTCTCAATTTTCCCCCAAATTATTCCCCATTTTTCACACAATCATTTCCGGACATTAAAACAATGTAGTTTCCAGGTCATCCAGGTAGTTAATGGGATATTTCAGGATTTTTGACATTGGGCCTCATTTCCTAGTTATCCAGAGTGTTGTTGATGTCTGGAGAATTTTTTTTAATTCATGCAGTTCTTTTATTTGAAGAGTCTAGTGGCGCTAGGCTAGGACAAGGCTAAAGCATTTCTACGGTATCAGCTACTCTGCATTAAAAACACTCTGGCGCACTCCACAGTGCACCTGAGGTAAATCACTTATAACACCAGACTAACCATATAAATGTCTGTGTTAATAGAATAATTTTAACCATTTTGCATTTAAAATAACTTATATTTGAGCAGCATCAGCTTCGTGGCTGTAAGCTAACGCAGCGGCGGAGTGATCTGCGAGAAAATAGTCCCTCAAAATGTGGTAATTCATGTGATACAAGCATAGACTGTTAAAAAGAATAGACAGCTCCTCCTCACTCCTCCCCGTTTACCATAATGACCACTTTCGAGGGGGAATTCATGGTAGATTTACAGACTCCTCCTCCCCAGCTCTGACGAAGCATGTTCCTAATAAGGGCAAAAGGGCGGGATCTCACTGTAAACTCGGCCCTTGCGTGACGTGTAGCTCGTGCAGGTCCAATGCCAACAGTCCGACCTCCGTTAAGTAGGAGATTAAAAAAATATATATTTCGAAAACCAGCCTGGTTTCTATTTTTTTGACTAACCCAGCGTTATGTCAGGAGGAATATGTAGCCATATTAAGTGTTGAAAAAATTGAAACCAGGCATTAAAGTTGTTTTTAACGTGTCTAAAGTCCAATGCTTTTCAATGGGGGCCTAGCGGCCAAATGGAGGTACTACAGCAATGGAAGAGCAATGGCGGCCTCCAGTGTTTGCGGTCACAAAGCAGAGCAGCCAGCGGCCATTGGATACAAGGTCAGTTATATTTCAAAAAATATTCTATTAACACAGACATTTATATGGCCAGTCTGGCGTTATAAGTGATTTACCTCAGGTGCACTGTGGAGTGGGTCAGACTGTTTTTAATGCAGGGTAGCTGATACCATAGAAGTGTGTTAGCCTAGCACTAGCCTAGCGCCACTAAGATCTTCAAATATAAGAACTGCATGAATTTAAGAAAAAAATATCAACAACACTCTGGATAACTAGGAAATGAGGCCCTATGTCAAAAATCCTGAAATATCCCATTAATAAAAAATAAAAAAAAGGGTGAATCAACACAACTGGACTTACTTTTAAAAAAAGAGCTGACAGTTTTAAAGTACATCCAGTGATGTCATCTGCCGTCACTGGGTATTCACCATCCACGCTCACCGCGTCTATATCTGGTGGGTGTGGTCACCACGGACAACAGCTCTGAGGAAGCTGTCTGGATGGACAGCGAAACTGTCGGCTCTTTTTCAAAAAGTAAATCCATTTGTGTTGATTCACCCTTTTTTTAGTTTAATTTCCGGACATTGGAGATTAACCCCATATTGTAAATGTGCAGATCTTTTAAACAATATTGTTCTGTTTTCTGGTTCTAGATGACAAATGTTTTAGTATAGGGATCGGAAAAAGTATCGTTCAGGTATTGGTATCGAAAACCAAGTATCGTTAAAGCACCGGTATCGTAAAAACTGTAACGGTATCCAGCCCTAGATGGGAAATGTGTCACGTGAATATCTGTGAAAGAGTTGACATCGGCAACAAACTACTAAACTCAGCCTATCAGCGCAGAACCACACTTTTGTTTTCAATAATGGCTTTCTTCTTGCCACTCGTCCATGAAGGCCAGATTTGTATAGAGTACGACTTATAGTTGTCCCATGTACAGATTCCCCCAGCTCAGCGGCAGTACGTCGCAGCTCCTCCAGAGTTATCTTGGGGCACTTGGTTGCATTTCTGACCAGTGCTCTCCTTGTTCGGTCTGTTAGTTTAGGTGGACGCCCGTGTCTTGGTAAGTTCGCAGTGGTGCTATACTCTTTCCATTTCCGAATGATGGATTGAACAGTGCTCCATGAGATGTTCAAATCTTGGGAAATCTTTGTATAACTTAACGCTGCTTTAAACTTCTCCACAGCTTTATCCCTGACCTCTCTGGTGTGCTCCTTGGCCTTCATGATGTTGTTTAGTGACCAATACACTCTGACCATAGCTCTGAGGCCCTCACAGAACAGCTGGAATTATACTGAGTAGATTACACACAGGTGGCCTCTATTTAATGGTTAGGGCAAGGTGTGAACATTCTGCAGTCATTAGGAATGTTATAAAGGCAATTTAATGCACTCCAAAAATGCTGTATGAATACTTATGCACACCCCACTTTTCTATTTTTTATAAAATAACTGAATCATGTATCATTTTGCTTTCACTTCACAGTTGTCTGTTACTTGTGTGTGAACTTTCAGTAAAAAATCAAAATAAAATCTTTACGTTTAGGGTTGTAAACATGACAAAATGTGCAAAAGTTCAAGGTGTATTAGTACTTTCGCAAGGCACTGTATATATATATTTGCCTATTGTACTTTACATTTGTACTCATTTGTCTTTTTTGACTGTTTTTCTTGTCAATTTGTAAAGCACTTTGGGCTTTTTGCATTGTAAATGTGCTATAGAAATAAAGTTGACATTGAAATTGACAAGAAATCTTCTTCATCCTTTGAAGAGTACAGTGTTTGAACAATACAAAGAAAATGGTAATGGAATAGACTCATTCCATGTTTGTTTCCATCTGCTGTATATTCGCCATATGTATGCAGTACACATTACATGTACTGTATACATGTATACATGTACTGTTTTCAGAGGCTGTGCCAAGTGTCAGTCTGTACAGATTGTTCTATTACTGTTATTTAGTGCAGCTCTGTGCCAGACACAGGCCCTGCCCGCTCCTTGTACAGTATTGGTCACTGTTTGTCATGACCTGAGTTAGAGACAGGTGAATTTAACCAATCACAGTGTGATACAATGAAATCATGAAACAAAACTTTGCCATTTGTGTGACCACTCATGGTCCTCATCACACGATCTGTACTATGGTTCATAAGTTATGAAAATCCCCCAAATTTCCAGACTAATGTTCCCATTGAACGTTTCCAAAAATGTATGGGGAATTGTCCGCCCCCTTGCGACCCTAATTTGGAACTGGTATTGAGAGTGGCCCTTCAGTATCAAAACCGAGTCTGAAATTTCAGTATCGTGAGACTGCTGTACAATGTGTTCACGACTTTCTCGAATTTGACGCCATCAGTTGGGGCAGGGGTCTGTGCAAACTCAATGGCAGAGACGCGGTTAAATAATGCAGTTGGTGTGGGGGCCTGTGGAAGGAGGAAAAGAGAAGATTTATATGAAAGGGTTAGGCATAATAAGTATTAACTTCAGCCTAAACCCTTTTGGTCATATACTGTCCATGGAAGTAAGGAATGCTTTTACACGATCAATTCAGCATAGAAATGACCTCCACCAAACCGCACGTCGCCAATAGCAGCTGGTAGTCAGTTATGTGGTAACCTATGACCAAACAACACTCCATTTGAATAGGAATATATAAAACCGAGGCGAAATGCAAATAGGACCTTGAAATTGAACAACAATACCTACAAAAGCAGCAGGCAGGCAAACGCATCATCCCTCCTATTCCAGAGGCTGATTTCCCCCGCTGGGATAAACTCCTTCTGAGCTACTGTATTTGCTAAATGACTCCCGTATTGGTCTGAATCCAAACACACTTAAACACAGCTTATCCCCAATCAATACCATCGCGCTGCGGGCCCCATTGTGTCCGTCTGCGCCGCGGCCTCCGTGGAATTGACCAATCAGAGCAGTTATCTGCGCGGGGCAGCGACAAAGCGGCCCCGTCATATTATATCATCGCCGGGCGCATTGATTTTCACTATTCTATTATCCGCGGTGGTCCCAGGGGGCGGTCCCATGGAGGGCAGGGGGGGCGGGAGGGTCGCGGAGGCTGACAGGTGTCCATCACAGAGCCAGGAGAAGAGTCTTATCGGAGGATTTGATTTATGCAGGCTGTCTAGTGCCGCCTTTTGTGTCACACACACACACACACACACACACGCCGGTTTATGTGTTTTGACAGGACTTAAAGTGAGACACGGCAGGTGAAAGCATCGATTCTTCACGCAGTGGTCAATGTTGAGATTTTGCAGTTCGTTATACTCCCTTCATATCTTAGTTCTATTGTCGGAGTTAAGAAATAGACAAACTCACCCTTTGCGATGCTAATTTCATGATAGCAGTTCCTCGTCTTTCACACTCGTATTCATTCTGCCAATATTGACATGTTTGGTATCCATGTGTAGCAAGAAAGGCGACTGAGATGGCGCTGTAATACAGATATGGTCATTCCCTCTCTGGGAGATGGCGCTGGCTCAAGTCGTGAGGAATATGCAGTGGCGTAGCAAGGGTACCAAGGGGCCCCAAGCAAGAATGTCGGTTGGGGGCCCTCTGGTGGCCGATCGGTGTACTACGCACTGGGAGAGAGGATGTCATTTGAGCAGGAGCGGGTCACCTGAAAACTCCCATAATGCAGTTCTCTGCAGAAGTTTTCCTCAGAACAGAAGGCTGAGGTTCTTTAGGTCATGAAGAGAGTTACAATAAACTGGTTTCTCTATTAGAAATATCTGGTGGAGCCATGAGTAAAAAAAGTCTGTCCACTGCTCATTAAAAGTTAACATTAGGGAACCATGACTCGCTAAAGCATGCAGCAGTATGGGGATAAACAGCGCCACAGAGCGCTGGTGGAGAGATGATGTAACTGCATCACCAAAATCATTAGGAAGACTGTGTATATCAAGCGTTTACTGCAGGTATCTGAAAAACGGGTTGGTGCGGGGGGCCCTTCACAGTTGGGGGCCCCAGGCAGCTGCCTGGCTTGCCTTATGGCAAGCTACGCCTCTGGGAATATGGCGCATGTGCAGATGTTACAAAAATGTAGAGTCTGAGGTTTCTTGAAACAACATCTAGCTGGCTCCAAACTCTCCAGTCTTGTACTAATTTATTGAGGAGTGAACCGCACCAAAAAATCACAACAAAAAAGCCTTATAAATAAAGATCCAAAATCCAAAAAAATCCTTGTAGCTATTATATCAACAAAATATAACCATACATTTACAACTGGATCTATCCATTGTTTAGATTTCATCACTGAAACTATATGGTGTATATATATATGGTTGCAAACGCATAAAATGACAATAAACTGGCAATACATTTTTTCCTCATATTTATATCAGTACCCTATAGCAACACTTGCAAATTGATATCCCTGTTCACCTGCAGTTAGTTGCTCTTTAACCAAAGCTTTAAAGTGCATATGACACATTAGACACAATTTTTTGCTAAAACACAGTTAACACGATTATAATAAGATTATGCTAAAGATTATACCCAGTTTTCTTTAGTTTGAGCATTTTTGTAAGGATGTTTTCACTTCCTTATTGGACACCGACAGGAAGTGACATCGAAGAAGGTAAACAATTTTAAACTGTTGCCGTGCAACCATGTTAAGTCAATGGGAAATGAATGAGTCAAACTGCTATGGAATGTTACCTTCTTTTATGTCACTTCCTGTCAGCAGCTTAAAAATTCAAACAAAAATAACTTTTCTGCCCAACATTAAAATTGCTGCTTCACTGAAAAAAACGGATGAACTTGCAACTGATGTAATCCATCTAAATAAGTCACATTTTCAAGAGCATTCAAATCTGTCATATGCACTTTAATTAAATAAACTCATCTTACCCCAGCGATGTTGAAGGATGGGTCCAACACTAAGAACGAATTTCTGTTACTTTAAGGGGCACGTACCTATTTTGAAAACCATCCACTGCAATTGAAACCTGGAAGTAGAACTGACGCTAAAAACAGTTTAGCCTGGTGCCAAGATAGTCGTTCCGCTCTGCTCTGAATGGTGTGAAACGTGCTTAGTAACTCATCTTTGTAAAGAATCCGGATGTTAAGAAAGCATTAGCTAGCCAAATGACTTGCCTGGCCTCACAATCCACAGTTTGTCAAAGATGGCAAAAGCTTGGAGTTTCTAGTGAAATATTCCTCTGCCCCTTGCTTTAAAACAGCTTGTTCTATGCTCTGAATAAACTCGTCTCCAAATATGTCGCCTCCAGCAGACTTACAATAGCGTCATCATCGTCATTTTGCAAGAACTCCACAAACACATTCGACTTGCATACTGTACATTATCAGTGGTCCAGAGTTAAGACCTTATTGCCCTCTGTTGACACTGTTGTGGGTGACCTCTAGTGGTGGACTGAATTAAATTGCCTGTACGAAACCTAATTTGCAGACAGACAGTGGCCCCGGGTTGGAGGAATAATCCAGAAAGGAGATTTATCTGAGATGGAGATGGCTCTGACATAACGGTGCACTCGTGAGAACGCAAATGCACTTTCACAGGCACTGATGAATGATGCTACCGCTGAACATTTGAAGGACAAGTGCACTACAAACAGTCTGCAGCGGGGACTGGGCTTGGGCAAATGTATTTAGTTGCAAATTAGTAGTTCTGCTCTCTCTGCGGTCTGTGTCGCTGGGGCCAGAGACAGAAATGTTTTATTTAATTGTTTAACAAGGTCTGCCTCTGCTCTGATAACGCGTGTGGGCAGACTCTTAAGAAAAGAAAATAGGCCGGTGGGCAGTTGTGAACCCGGGTCAGCTTTTCCAAAGTCGGGATAATATCCAGGCAAATGTATCTGCTATTCGCTAGGTGTTCCCACAAACTTAAGCTGTAGTCAGGCGTTTAAAGTATCAACAAGGACGAGCTAATGTGGTGAATAACATGAGCACAGTGGTATCAGTCTGGGATTGCTCTGGCTTTGGTGTAGATGATTGGATCAAGCAGCGTTTTAGACAATCACAGCCTAGTCTTGAAACAAATAACTGGTACAATACCTTAAACCTGCAACACCTTGAAATATCTAGTTATTAAAGGTCCTATATCATGCAAAATTAGCCATGTTGTTATGCTATTTCCTTATCAAAAACACCCCCAGAGCGGTTTTTGGCTTCATTCACGCAGTTCTAAGTAATCCTCCTGAATCCTGCTCTCTGAGCAGCTGCTCCGCCCTCTCCTGGTAAACGACTGAGCTGTTCAGTTGTGTCGTCACAAAGGAACAGAAGTGCTCTACGTCTGTAATGTAATGCCTTACGGCCTGATTTTAATTTGTAAAACAGCTTTTTCATTATTTCTATCATAATAAATAAATAAATAAATAAACTCCCCTGTGGAGTAAACAAATGCACCCCCTGAGCGAAAGTTGTGAAGAAGGAGCTCTTTCTAACCTACTCTGGACACCTGTTCTTTTTTCTTACCTCACGATAATGTCACGGAGAAAATGCACATTTGAGAGGTGCAGGACTTTATTCAACCTTCCTAAAGAAGAGGCCACTTGCCAGAAGAATTTTTTTCCGGGATTCAGCGACTATCAGCCAAAATAGTGTTTGTCTGTGACCATCACTTCACTGATGGATGTTTGATGAACCTTGGCCAGAACCAAAGTGGATTAACTTTTATAACCAGCACGAGTCCCATAATGGAAACACCCGATCATCAATGGAGGCCAGAGGCAGAGCGGTGAGTCATAACGTGTGTTAGCATGTGTGTTAGCCATTTATGAAGCTGTGCTGCACATGTCAACTCCTTACTGCATTGTGAAGTAACTTCACTTTTTGCTGTGATATTTATATTTCTACTTCTGGTAATGTTGCATGGGCGGAAAGGGGGCGGAGTCAACTGAATCCAAGGTTGGAAAATGCCCCACAGAAAATACTGATATTTCTCTCAAAAATGAGTACTCCATAGTTATAGAGGTACAATATATCATATAAATGCCTATAGTTTACTTTAGAATGGCTAAAATAGCATGATACAGATCCTTTAAAATGTCACATGTGTTTGTGAACATGTATGTAGCAGCATAATGTTTTTTCTGTCATCGTGTTGTCAATTTGTATCAATAAAACTGCTTAGTTTTGTTGGCACATGTGACACCCATCACCTGTGATTGGCTAGACCCACCAGCGGTTTGCATTCAAACAAATCAACACTGCAGAAATTAATCTAGAAATAAGCAAAGTTTTCGTGAAATAATACTTTTGTCCTTGATTTGAGAGTCTAATTTCAAGTAATCCGTCCATGGGCAAGATATTAACACTTGAATTAAAGGGACTAGATGTAACTTGTCTTTTTTTTACTTGCTACTGCCACCTCAGGTCTTACGCATAACTGCAGTCTCTATGTTAAGCTCGTGCATAACGATGGAGAAAGTTGGTATTTCGGGCCGAAATACCAACTTTTTGACTGACAGTGCAGGCTTTTAGAGGAATAGGTCTGGGCTCATTCTACACATTAGGAGCAAGTAGGGGGAGGAAAATACATAATTTTAACATGTTTAAACTCTGTCTAGTCCCTTTAACATTAAACAACTACAACAGTTTTATTTCAAGTACCTTAAGATTACATTAAGATTTTCTAGTTTTGAGTGCAGTGTTTTCTTATACAAAATTACTTATTTCAAGAACATTTTTACTTATTTTAAGATGACTTTTTGCAGTGTACAAGAAATCTGTTTGTTTGTTTGTTTTTTACAAAAAGCATTAACAGCAATCGTTCAATTAATATTTCAAGTAAATGTATCTAATTTCGAGTGCGATTTTTCTAAATCTTGCCTCAGTAACAGATTTCTTGAAATTAATTACTCAGATCAGGGGCACAGTTACTTATTTCAAGACATTTTCCCTTATAACTACATCACTTTTTGCAGTGAAGGTGGGTTCTCGTGTTTGTGAACTCACCAAAAACGCGAGGATTCAGCTCGTGCATAAGGTTAAGGTGGAGCTAAAGGCGATTCTATTTCCTCCATGCAGGAGTGAGAGGCAAAAACAACTTCAATATTGTTGAAAAATGGTGTAGCGATGTAAAACTCCTGAACAACTGAGAGCTTACACAAAAATGGAATCCCACTTCCCCCCCTTTGTGTTGCCGGATCCTACGGCCAAAACTAGTTTACAATAAGAAAATAAACTCTGTGGTAATCCAAACCAAAGTCAGGACGAACAAGTCAAGTATTTAATGCTTTCGTGATTGAATTCTGGAGGTTCTGAGCTTTCAAATGGGATACGCATGTCCCTCAACAAGAAACAAGTTTATTGCATAGAATATGGGAAGAGATGACAACTCCCTGATTGGTCTACAAAGGCCTTCCCTCTTCATGGAGCTAACCTGCCCACGGCCTCTTCCTGCTTCCCGTCATGTGACCACTCATGTGCAGCATCATGTGACGGCGAACATCTGCCCAACTGTTAGCCGACACCACGACACAAAAGAAGACTGTACCCAACCGGACAGACATCACCCCCCCACCCCCCACCCCAAGGCGCGGGTTCGGCCGACCGTGATGCAGACACATTTACCCATTTCCCCCAAAGCCGCCCGTCCCTGCCCCGCCCGATCCATGTCAGCGGGCCGTCAGACGTGTTGTCAGGGCGGAAAGCACAACTATCCATCAGCAAGAGCCCAGATCTATACCAGACACCAGGGAGAGAGCCGACGCAACCCAACGGAAATCTCCTTCTCGCTATTAAAGGGGGACATATCACGCAGGATCAACTTCTTTTTTTTTTTTGAGCTCGCAAAAACAGTTCAGTCATCCGGTTGACTTCTCGGGCAGCAGACAAAAATTTGCTGATTTAAACGTTTTATTTCTGTGTTAGCAATCCATTAAAAATGTGCTATCAGGGATCCAGATTTCGCTTTGAAGCGCCAGGACATACTGTTATTTCGTTGTACTACATTACAAATGGCCTCAGAAGCGTCCTAAAAACAGGGTTCAGAGCCAGTATTTCAACAGTATATATACTATAGTATATGTACTGCTTCAAATCATCTTCTATAACTTGACAACTTGCTCTTAAATTGTATAATGTGACGATTGTGTGAAAAAGTATACATGCGTGGATTATTAGTTTAGGCTATCACTTCCCAAAACATACAAAAAAGAATAACACGATAACAGCTACACTTAGGACAACCTTTAGACACTTTGCCTTTTTAGTTATTGTGTTTGGAAATGAGCTTGGTAGAAAAAAAATTACAAATAAATAAGAAAATAAAAAGCATAATCCTCCCTTAGTGTAAAAAAAAAACCTTTAACCTCCTTTAAACTGAGCACATTTTCTCCAGTTCGGCTTTGCCCAAATCTGAAAGCTTCTTGGAAAAAAAGAGTCAAAATGACGGCAAAAACGAGACGTGAATAAGGATGAGAACACAACAACAAAGTGAAAAAGTGGCAAAAAAGCAACACAAAGCGCAACTAAAAAGTTCCAAAAACTTGACAAAAATAGTTCCAAAAAAGGTGTCAAAAACTCAACCAATAAGTTACATAAACGTGACAAAAAACGTCAAAATTACGACAAAGGTGACGACAATGTGGCATAATCTTCTATCAGTTTTGTAGGTCTTAGCTTTCAAATAAGGTGTCGCTCTGGCCTATAAACTCTAAACTCCAGTCAAGAAGCTTTTAGAGTTGGGTGAAGCTGAACTGGAGAACATGCAAGCACATCTGATCAATATAAAATAAGGAAAATATAACTAATAACAAATTGGGAGAAATAAATGGTCTATTTAATGCTGCCCCTGTACCAACAGCATCAAAACTGTTAAATGACACCAGCCTGGTATCATTTAACAGTGCCTAGCCTTGCAAATTTCTAACCTTAAATTATATCTAAAAATCGAATCAAACAAAGGCAAAAGCAGCTACATGAGTAGTAATTGTCAAACAGCGAAGAAAAGTGTGCCATCAAAATGTGCACATTTAGAGAATGTCTTGTGTTTAAACTGAATAAATACGATTTCTTTCTTCTCCAGCTCTTACCGGCAATCAAAACTATAAATGTGCTTTTTCGGGGCTAACCTTTATGGAATAAAACACCTTTCCAGTTAATATCACAGTCTTCACATTATTGCTGATAATAAATATGCGCTATAATCTTGATATATTTCATCAGAATTATTCAGATATCGGTACATTTCAAAATTCACCTTTGAATTTGCAACCATAGCCATATATAAGAAAATATATAGAGCTCCACACAGACGCAGAACAATTGAAGTAAATTTGCATAAGGCATCACGTGTGCTCCAACGAGAACGCGCACAATTTAAACTGTAACAATAAAACAATAATGTGTAAACTTTGGTCAAACTCGAAATCTAAAGCTTTTGAAATGCCAGTACTTTAAAGGGATACTTCGGGATTTTTGACATAGGGCCTCATTTCCTAGTTATCCAAAGTGTTGTTGATGTCTGGAGATATTTTTTTCTTAAATTCATGCAGTTCTTATATTTGAAGAGTCTAGTGGCGCTAGGCTAGGGCAAGGCTAAAGCATTTCTATGGTAAACGCTAGCCCGCATTAAAAAACAGTCTGACCCACTCCACAGTGCACCTGAGGTAAATCACTTATAACACCAGACTAACCATATAAATGTCTGTGTTAATAGAATAATTATTTTTTTTAAACAGACCTTGTATCACATGAATTACCGCATTTTGAGGGACTATTTTCTCGCAGATCACTCCGCCGCTGCGTTAGCTTACAGCCACGAAGCTGATGCCGCTCAAATATAAGTTATTTTAAATGCAAAATGGTTACAATTATTCTATTAACACAGACATTTATATGGTTAGTCTGGTGTTATAAGTGATTTACCTCAGGTGCACTGTGGAGTGCACCAGTGTTTTTTAATGCGGGCTAGCGTTTACCATAGAAATGCTTTAGCCTTGCTCTAGGCTAGCGCAACTAGACTCTTCAAATATAAGAACTGCATGAATTTAAGAAAAAAATATCTCCAGACATCAACAACACTCTGGATAACTAGGAAATGAGGCCCAATGTCAAAAATCCCGAAGTATCCCTTTAATATATTTAATCAAAGTTACACATTTCTCGCCAGATTTAGAAGAAAATGTGATATAAATGCCTTAAATAAGCAGTAATAATGTATTTTGTCCCGAAAATGTGACAAACGTCGGCCATTTTAACTGCAGAGCGCAGAAGGTTCGGAAAGGTCACGTGACTCTAATAAAAATCAATACAACAAAAAGTGTAGAATAGCTGCAGTTTGGGAGGTGAAACTGTGAAATGGACACAAGTTCATGAGTGCCATATTGTTAAACTGGGTTGGTATGAGTATATGTTTATGCTTTCTACCTACGGGTACTAACAACGCCACCTGTGCCTGGACCACCTGAACCAAGAATAGCTTTGTAATTGTGACCATTTGAGCGCTGAAATGATCAGAAGTGGTCCAGAACACAACTGTGGGTATGGTGTTTGATGAGGGAACATTACAGCACAGCTCCAGAAGTCAGATCTTTAATCATTCTTTGAGTACATCCTCCTAGAACATGTGTCTAAATGCAGATGTGAAGGTTTGAGGGTAGCTCAGGTTATCTCCTCAGCAGACCGGCCTTCAAAGCAGCGCCATCACGGCCCGGCACGCTGCTATGTAACGGGATTTCAGTCGGGCGAGAGAGGGAAGGAGGGATGGGAAGGAGTGCAAGGTGCTCTTGTATTCTATTTATTTTGTGAAATGTTACACAATGTGGTTTTAAAATGCCTTGATACACAATTTCATCCTACATGGCCATGGGAAAGGAATCTTTTGAGTACATTCTACTTTCAACCCATCGGAAAACAAAAATAAATCCCGCTCTAATATGCTCCCACATATGATTCGAACACCCCCGCTGCCCGATCACTCAAATCTGTTTACGTGGCGGCGAGAAGACAACAGGAAAACAAGTGAAATTCCCCGAGCAGCCATCTCAAAACCAGCGGTAGGAGCTATTATCGTCGCCTTTGGGCCCACGCTCCAAGGTCAGCCGTCTCCAGTGCTGCGTGTTTTAGTTTGAGAGACAACGAATCATTAAATTGCGAGTTTTATCGATGAGAAAACGGTTTCTTCCTCGCTGTTGTGAATATTTTTCTATATGGGCGAAAGCGTGGCCCTCATTCACCCCGGTCGCCCGAGCGTAATACAGCAGAAGTAGACAAAATATTGCTCAAATAGAGAACGGTTTCATTTATAATCTGATACACAAGACAAGTAAGATGAAATTGTTACTTATTTGATCATTTAGGTTTGTGTAGGCCTAGATTATGGACAGAAAATTGTAAACAATGAATAGATACAAACCACTCCACTTCACAGCAGAAAGTAACCAAATGTTTTGCTCAAGTAAGTGTAATGTTACTTCAAAATAATATCACTCAAATTGAACTAAAAAGTGAAAACTACCCATAGACATGAAATATATTCAAGTACATGTAAACCTCACACTTCTGCCCCTTCCTGGACCTATTCAAATGAAACAGAAACTAGCACAGAGTTGAACTTCTTTTCTGTCCGCGCTGTGGAAATATTTCTATACATATTTTTGTCATACTAGGTTTTAGTGATTATATATAAAACTGTGTTGATGTGATCTGTGCTTTAAGGTTCATTTGAATTGGGCGGACATTTTACTACTCCATTGTTATTGTCTTTACTGTTGAAGCCACTGGGGGGCAGTGTGTTAGAAGGAGGAGTCAGATTGCGCAGAAGAAGTGCCAATCAATCCAGTTTTATTTCTAAATCGCCTTACAACAACCAAAGTTGACCAAAGCGCTGCACACAATAAAAAATACAATTTAAAAAGGAGTACAATTTCATTCATTGTCGCAAGTGCCGGCAAGAACATTCCAAGAGCACTGATTGGTTCGACAAGGAGACGCCTACTTCCTGTTCCTATAAATGACTCGCCCACAAAAGGTGCGGCCTCTCTCTCCCTCCTCGCTGGACAACCAAGATGTAGCGCTCCGCATAACTTTTGTTTTAGATTGTAATTCAGGAAATAAAACAATGATTTTGATTTTAATAGAACGAGCCTCCGTCTTCTGTCCCTATAAAGAATACACCAACAGCGCCAAAAAAATCAGCCAAATAGATCTATTTTTTTAAACTATGTATCAACATTTGGTGGTATTTTTGTCTCTAGCTTCATCACTATCATCAAAAGTATGGCTTTAAGACGGAGATGTACTATCGTTCCCCCTGCACTGTTTGCACTGCTCACTGCACTCTTCCCTGCACTGAATAAAACACACTACATTGCTGTTTGTCACTTCTCTTTTGCACGCATTTTATTCTCAAATCGACTACAGTTTTGTGATGTTATTCAGCCACAATTGGGCTTGTCAATCCAACGTCTAAAAACATGGATTGACATTTTTGAATGTGTGGGAAGCTCTCTGCGCTGTAGTCTATGCCTAAACTCTCCCAGTGGGCACTTAAAGCACATAAATAATGGAGTATCCTATTAACTACCACGCTGGGAGCGGGAAGGTCGCACCCTGGAGTCAAAGTCAGACTCAATCTGCCCAATAACTCGCCGTAAAAGTGCTCTCTTCTATAAATAGTGGCCAAAGGAAGGGTTGTTTCCCGTCGCTCCCTTCCCCCGACCGACCCCTCAGACCCTCGCAGTGCCCGGTCGGGTCGAGGATTGATGGCGGGCCGCGGTGGAATTGGCACATCAAGGTGACCATAGCGGCGTGATCCCACGGTTTAGACCCTCGGATCTTCTCCCTAAGGTGCACCCCAACCCCCACTCGGCTGATCCACAGATGCATCAAAACTTGACCTTGGAGTGTGGGTCTAAAGTCAATGATAATGGCGTCTGCCGCTGGCTTTGGGAGGGATGCTGTGGGGAATTGCATTTGTGATTCTTATGTTTTGAGAATCTGAAGTGGGTGCTAATGCTACTACTACTGCTGCTGCTATTACTACTACTACCCTTAAGGAAAATGTGCAACAATTCCCCCCAAAGCGCTTCACGGAATCATTTTTTCTTATGTCGTTGGTCTGCCATTGGCCCCACAGGTCGCTATATATTAGGGCTGAACGATTAATTGCATTTGCAATTTTATCGCGATATTACACAACACGATTTTGTAATCGCAGGGCACGCGATTTTGGAAGTGAATGGAGCAGGAGATATGGCAGCAAAGTCCGCTCCGCCGCGTGCTTTTGTTTACGTCTCAGTCTAGTTAAGGTGCGCGGTAGATTGTGGATGTACAGTGAAAATATAACAGCGTTTATCATGCAGCCACCACGAAGGACTATTGCTTTCTTCTCCGTTAGCATTGCGTTAGCCGCAGCGCTAATCACGCCATTCCCTTGCTGCTACTACACGCTCTGATGATCACAGAAACTCCCTCACCTCCGGATTACGTCTCTGCCTCCACAGAGATATAGGTGAGCCTGTGCTGCTTGTAAAGAGTAAAGAGTCGTTTGTGGCTCAGTTTAGGAGGCTTATGTTTGGGAATGTTGTGGATAAAGAACTTATCTCAAAAGCATAATGACGGTTCATGACCATAAAGTATCCACGGAGGCGATGTGCCTTTATTTACCTTTGCCTCTACCGCATATGCGCTCGGTAGTACAGACGCTAGATATAAACACTAAACTGCTGTATGAAAAGTATTGGAAACTACGATCCGAGGCAGGACTCCGTGCCATGTCTTATTTTGCTGAGGAAATGTGCTGTTTAAGCTGAAATGTCACTAAATGACTGCGAGTCAAAGAGACGTGTCTGTGTTTGGCACCTCATGTCTCCTTGCGTCACCGTGCTTCTTTCTTCATATTGTCCAAAGTTACATCCCAAAACCAAAATGCTGTTCCTAATTCCACTGTGTTTTGGCGTGTGCTCCATCTGGCCTCTCCGTGTCCATCAATAACGCACATCTGAAGCAACTACGAGTTGCAGCTCAGACCGGGATTTGATTGGCCGAAATAATCAATAGTTTATTTTGTATTCATTGGGAGTTTGATTTTCCTAAAACCTTTCCAACTAGTTAAAGCAGACGTTTGTTCTTACTTTTCCTGCACTTTAGTATGGGTGATGTTACTGACTGGATCAGTGAGTTTGATCTTTTTTTTTGTTAAATATCTATATATATAATTTATCTTTTATTTATAGACTGTACTGTTAAGTTCAGACAGTTTTTAAGAAATGCAGTCCACATGTTCATACATTTTGAATAGGTCAGGCAACAATTTTGTTTGCTTTATTGTTGCAATTTTCACTTTAAATTAATCTAATATTGTTTATTATGAAACAGACTGATTTATTGCTTGTGTTAGGTGAAAAATACATGAGAAGAGGACCTTGCAACAATAATCGCATATTTAATCACAATTGCAATATTGAAGAAAAAAAAATCACAATCAGATTATTTTCCAAAATCGTTCAGTCCTACTACATATGCCCAGAAGGAGGTTTCCTGTGTTATAACGTCTCAGATATGACCTTGTTTATTATTCAGAGTAATGTTGCACGCCTACTCGCAGCGTTCCCTTTATGATCTAACTGGTCTGAACGTTTTTTTATTGACAAAATGGAAACGGAACAAAAAAATTGCCGCTTTGACAACCTCGCCGGCGGGATCGAGTGCATGGTTGTGGTCGGAGATTGACAGCCGTGCTCCCATTAGAGGTGGGCGATATGACAAAAATAGAATATCACGATTTTTGAATTATAAACTCCCGATTTTTAACTAAAATAACTTAAATTACACACTGAAGAAGAAAAAGATTGAATTAATATACTATTTTATTCAACTTTGTGATAATCAACAAAGCAAAAATAGACTTAGAACTTAGACTAGACTTAGAACTACAGCAAAATAACTCTATACATTAAACAACACAATAAAACTCCAGACTATAAAAGTAAAATAGTAACACTAAGTTTGGTAAAGGCTTGTTGTTCGTGTCTGTTTCTGTTTGGCATCTTTTCTGAGACGTCTCTCTCATGACGTCGAGCTGCTGTGATACAGCGCTCTGTTGCTGTCTGACCCTTTCACAATAAGAGTCTTACTAAAGCGATAACATAATGTGTCTTTTATTGTGTAAAAGGCTAAGCGGAAGCAGAGAGTTACCATAAGTTATTACTTGACCGAGTAATTCACCAAAGTTGGACAAGTCTTATATTTATACTTATATTTATACTTATATTTTCAAAGACATGGATAAACAGCGCATTTGTGAACATGGTCCAGGATTTAAATTAAACAAATGAGAAGGATTTAGCGCCTGACAGAACTGTAAGGACGAAGGACACACTCGCTTCTTCACACATGTGGCAGGTAAATAAATAAACACACGCTGAGCAGAGTAGCGGCGTTACGGGGGAAAGACACTGACATAAATACAGCTGAAATAGAGACAGAACGCTGGGTTTAAAAGCTCTAGATTGAGGAGCCTGGTCATGTATGCGACTGTAGAGGAGCGGCTCGCTGCCAAACGCTCGCATTAGCGTCCGACATTACGTAGCAGTAAGTGCGGCTTGTGTTTACGTCACTGCCGGTGAAAAGAGTCAACTGTGCAGAAGTGCTTAGAACCGTGATAAAACGATCCCACAATAATGACAGATCGTCAGCTCTGGAGATCGTGAGACGGTCTAATATCGTCATATCGCTCAGCCCTAGCTCCCATACGTCTACACTTTTGCAGTGTTCATTTCATCTCTCATTTAAAAAAACGACCTGGAGCTGTGTGCTGCGGAGCTTTGAGTAATCTGTGGATCTTTACCTGTGGCTATTCTCAGCAGCGCGGCGGCAGCTCCACACAAAAAAAGCTCCTCCTGAAATCCTACGTATCCAGGTAAAGCTTTTTTCCCTCTCCATCGCTTGCTAAGCTTAATCCTCTCGTCGCTAAGTGAAAACACTCGCCGGACAGACGTTTTTTTTTTCTTCTATTTCTCTTTTTGTTAGGGGTGTTTGGCAGGGGCTTATGGGGATTTCCAGTGATTATCAGGAAGTGAAACTGTTTCAGATCAATATTGCATTTTCTAACCAAGACGGTGATAAAGATGTGTTTGAGATTATGACCAAACACCTGCATAAAGCATAATACCCCCTTTTTTAATGATTTGAACATGACTTAATGGGTTTTAGATTTTGTTCAATGAATTTACATCAAGTTTGACTCGACTGAATCTAAACTAAAACCAAAATACATTTGTGTCATCATTGTGTTGTCTGAAGTAACACATGGCGTAGAAAAGAGCGGGTTTGAATAAAAACACTGAGACCACAACTGTTGCTTTTTCCAAGTGAAACTAAAACTACATTTCTGAATTCAGAATGTACCAGAGACACTTGATCTTGAAATTCAGTCAGTTACTATCAAAATTAACATTGACTACTACTACTACTACTACTACTACTACTACTACTACTACTACTACTACTACTACTACTACTACTACTACTACTACTACTACACATGCACATTTTAGGATTAGTACTGTTTTATTCATATGATAGTGTTTTGACAAAAGTGGCGTATCGTACCTTATTTTTCCTTTTTTTTTTACGGGAAAGTGAGACAGAGAAAGGATAAAAAGAGAAAACCGGGGGGGGGGGGGGAATAAATCCTAAATCATGATTACAAAAATAATTAAAACCATCCAATCACGTCAAAACAGATTCCAAAGACTCAGGTCACGGACCGAGACTCCTCCAGGAGGGCGACAGAGAGGGTGGAGGAAAAGATGCAGGACAGGAAGGGAAGGGAGGGAAGAGGAAAGAAAGGAAACAGGGGAGGAAGGAGAGGTGAGGTGGGAGAAAGAGGAAAAGAAAGGGGGAGAGGAGAAGATTTAAAAAGGGAAGAGGAGGTGGGGAAAAGGGGGAAAAGGTAGAAGGAAAAAGTAGGGGAAGAGAGAAGGAAAGAATAATAGGAGATAAAGGAAAAGGGGGAGAACGGAAGAAAAGAAGGGGAGGGGGTAAAAAAAATAAGGAAATAAAAAGGGGAAAAAAGGAGGATAAAAAGTATGAGGTAGGGAGAAGGAAAGAAAAAGGATGTGGGAGAGGGGAAGAAATAAGGAAATAGAAAAGGGAGTGGTGGCAAGATGGATGAGAAGAAGAGAAAAAGGGGGAGAAAAGAAGAAAAGAAGGGGAGAGGGTAAAAAATAAGGAAATCAAAAAAGGGGAGGGGGAGAGG
Source organism: Neogobius melanostomus (assembly GCA_007210695.1). Classification (NCBI taxonomy): domain Eukaryota; kingdom Metazoa; phylum Chordata; class Actinopteri; order Gobiiformes; family Gobiidae; genus Neogobius; species Neogobius melanostomus. The sequence goes on from VHKM01000678.1 coordinate 625,214, forward strand.
AAATAAGATGTGGAAAAGGAGGATGAAAAATATGAGGTAGAGAGAAGGAAAGAAAAAGCATGTGGGAGAGGGGAAGAAATAAGGACATAAAAAGGGAAAGAGAGAGAGGAGTTCAAATGGGAAACTGAGGAGAAACAAAGTTTGAAGGCGAGAGAAGGAAAGAGAAATAGGGAAGGAAAAAAGGAGAAAAGAAGTGAATAGAAAGAGGAGAGAAAGTGAAGAGGAGGAAGACGGGGAAAAGAGAAGGAGAAAATGTAAGGGAGGGAAATAAGGAAGTAAAAAGGAGAGCGAGAGTGGGGAAGGATGGAAATATGGGAAGAGGGGAGGAGAAAGAGTAGGATGGAGAGGGAAGGAAAGAATGGGGAGAGGGGAAGAAATAATGAAGTAATTAAAAGGGGAGAGGTGGAAAGATGGGAAAATAGTAAAGAGGAAGAGAGGAGAGAAAAAGGGGGAGAAAAGAGAAAAGGAAATGGGAAGAGAGAAGGGAATAAAAAGGGGAGAGAGAGGGGGAGAGGTGAAAATAAGGGGATTGGGAGAAGGAAAAGAAATAAAGGAGAGAAATAAAAGAATAAAAAGGGGGGGTGGGGGAGTCATTGAATGAATGCAGGTTACTGTGTGTTCGTGTCTGCTGTGTGTGTGTGGGGGGGGGGGGGGGGGCAGAGGGGGGCGGGTCGGTGGGCCGCTTGTGACTCTATAGTCTGGATTCCGCTCAAGACGCGGAGCGGCCACAAATGGGCATAGGCGAGCCGGGCGATCGAGCCGAAAGGGGCCCCCGGTGGGATTCGTCACACCAGCTTTGCAAATGAGCGGGATTCATAATGAGCAACATCCAAACGCAGAATCCAAAAATCACACGTTCCAACCGAGAAGTGCTCGCTGAAGGAAAACGTAAAGATAAACAGACCCGCTCAGTTCCTACAGCCACGCCTTTTGTTTAGGCTGACGTCACCAGCTTATATGTTTGCAGTGACCCCACGGCTGCCGCGATATTCCATACATTGTCAATAAATTTTTCTCACGACAGAGATAACAGTATTCTATGCAATATTTTACTGAGCCATTTCAACAGTGTAATGCCCTAGGCGTAGGCACACACACACAAAAATCACAAAATTAGAAAAATCATGATTATTTTTTTAGCTTGCAATGTGTTTTGTGTACATTCCAGTCAGACGGGAGACCTTTTGCATAATATTGTGGCTTCTGTTGCAATATGGAAAATAGGGATATTGACAATAATGACAATCATTTGTAACACTGAGAGGAACGGGTGGTGTTCCCAAGGGGGGACGGGAGGCCCTCTGTGTGTCCGCTCTGATGTCGGTTTGTAAATGAAAATGTGGTTAGGCTTTACTGCTCTGCTGCATCCGGCTGTAACGTAATGAACGTGGTGAAAGACATGTCAGTTTACACGCAGTCATGTCAACAAAAGAAAGGAAAATACAGCTCTGTATACTCCCGACCAAAACAGGATTAGACAGAAAGAGGAAAGGGCATTAGCAGTGGCCTCCAAGGTAAAAAAAAAAAAAAAAAAAAAGGAACAAAAAGAAGAAAAAAATCCTATAGGTCTATGTGTTCACGGCGATTTAAACAGGAATAAAAATCACTCTTGGCGCGTCTCCGTGCGTAAATGAAGCTCTCCAAAGTCAGCCCCTGACGCAGATAACAGAGAGATGGGAATCCTGGACGCGCGCGTGTTAATTAACGTCTGCCCGCCCGCGCGCGACTGTGTGTGTGTGTGTGTGTGTGTGTGTGTGTGTGTGTGTGTGTGCGTGCGCGTGCGCGTGCGTGTGTGTGTGTCCTCGTGCTCGAGCGCCCCGGTGTCGTACCTGCGCGCGCTCTTATCTCGGTAAAGGCACGCCTCGCCTGGCAGACAAGAGGCTTAAAAGCGGAGACAAGAGCCTTTAACACCAGTAAGACCGTCATAAGACCATCAAAGTGTCGGGGCTAATCCCGGACAGGGCTGTGCCGCCGCCGCCGCTGCCGCTGCCGCCCGGGGGCTGCTGATGTGCCGGGGCTGATGTGGAGCCAGAGGCCGCGCGGCTCCATCCACCGCGCCCCGGCTGCAGCGCACCGATACACGGGGACGGATTTTAAGCCTGGGGCGGTGACACACGGGCGTGTTATAAATATGGAGAAGTGTAAAAAAAAAATACATTTTGAAAAATCAGTGTTAACCTCAAATGAAGACGTTTTAAAAAAAAAAAGTTACAAATCAACAAGGTATCACTCCAGTGTTGCGGAATCCGAACGTTCCAGAGGCCAAGAAATCGTTATTTACACAACAAATAGTCCACAATTCTTAACACCACTTACATCGCTCTGAATAAAAACAGAGAGGAAAGTGGCATCATGTTTATTCATCAAAAAAAAAAAGTGTGAGGTTTTTATGCAACAATAAATATTTGTACAACAGGCTGCGTAAACAGTCGAAACACACGTGCGTAAACTTTGGAGTTTTTAGGACCACGGACAGCGCCTTAGCTTTGTATTGCGATTTCAAATATATGTACGCTGTATATTTCCAAACAAGGTTGTAAATGTTTGCAGCATAATTGTTTGTGATTTAACTTATCATTCACAATTACGTTTCATACCTGTTTGTTCGTTTTGATGATTTTTTTTTTCTAAGACTTCCTCGGCTGAATCTGTTTTTTACCGCTGCCTACACATACAGTGAAATTGAACTTAAGATGGAAATAAATGAAAGGAATGCGTGGAACACCAATTCAGAAGGGCACTTACGGATATTTCAAGTGAGCAGTCCTTGAAGGCGTCATTGATGGAGATTTTTATTTTTTTTATTTTTAAGAATAGTCTAAAGAAGATCGAAGCCTTGTAGGTTGGCTACTGAAAAAATGTAAAAGTGAAATTGTAAGCTTGTTGTGGATAAATTAACAAATCAAAAGTTAAAAAGACAAATCTTTATATATTTGTGTTTTTTGAATTGCTCCAGGGGGAAACAAAAAAAAACATATGGCGTTGATAAATCTGCCTGATAGCGCAATAGAGAAAAGTGTTTCCTCGAGCTTAACTGCGCAATTTATAACAATTACTATCTATTTCTGACAAATACTGCTTTTCCCCCTCTCTCTCTCTCTCTCTCTCTCTCTCAGTTTTCCATATTTAAGTTTTTTTCTTCGTAACATCTTTCCAACCAGGACAATTCTGATTGCGAATGTAAAAAAAAAAGAAAGAAAAAAAAAGGTGCTGCTCTTTTACGCACTCACTCCTCTCTAACCAGTCAAACCCGCAGCGCTCAACTGTCGCTGGTTAACCAGAGCGCCAAAGCACACTCCCCTCCTCTGGTTCCGTTTGTTCGAGCGCCACCTTGTGACCAACACTGCGCATAGCACCCCAAACTGCAGACCCTTTCCCCACTCCAAAACACCTGCATATACTCAGAAACAACACAACAGGCACGCGATGCTGTTACATTTGCCAAAGAACGCGTCTTGTTTATTATTTGAATGAAGTGACCTTTTTACGCACGGCGCTTTGGTGCGTAAACGACGCGTAATAAGATGATATCAACTTTGAATTTGGCACAAGAGGAGGGGCATTCCTCGTGGGTAACATCGTTTGGACAGTTGTCGGTTTATAAAGGTAACGATTACGCATGGCACCAAAGGGGAACCATCGCTGCGCCACTGCGAATTTGATTAACAAACAAGGTACTGACTTAAACCAGGGTCGACCAGGTCTTAACCGGAACTTATTAGGCCAGGCTCGAACCGGGACTAAACCAAGACTAAGCTAATTACGGAAGAACTCAGACAGAATTAGGATTTGACCGAAAGAAAACGGGACTAAAACTGGTCTGGGACATGGAGGCAGAACCAGAACGCGACGCAAATCAAAAACCAACAGTCTGAATCGGGATTAAGCCTGGAATAAAATGTAAACTACAAAACCAGGTGCAAGGTCTAAACCAGGACAAGGACTCCACACGACCGACACGGGGCAAATATATGTTTAAAAAAAAGTAACTTAGCCAGGACTAAACCAACTCGACACTGTGCCAACATTACGCACTTGTGTTTTTCCTCCCGCATATTCTTAAGAAGATGAAAAGTAAGGAGTCCCCCCCCCCCACCACCACCACCCCCCTCTTTGTTTCATAGTAGAAAAAGTTTGTGTCGGGGTGCGCACTCACCAGGCACAGCGCGGCCGTGAGCAGGAACACCGCGGTCCGCTGCATCCTCCTCCCGGCGTCCGCTTCCACTGCTGTCCCTCTGCTGCGCGCGCTCCCCCGGTGACCTCGCACCATAAATCCACGCGTGTCTTCTTCTTCTTCTTCTTCTTCCTCTTCCTCGTCTTCTTCTCCTCCTCCTTCTTCCTACTTCCCCACTCCCTTCTTCTTCTTTCTATTCTTTTGGCCCCCACCTCTTCCTTTCCTCAAGCGGCGGAGCTCCACAACAGCAGCCCGGCCACGAACCCCATGAGCGGCAGAGGCTGGGGCTTGTTTCTATTTTTTTTTAATCCGGGCTCTGGGTCATACCGGTGTTTTTTTTGGGGGGTGGAGGTAAAGGACCGATAGACAAAAGGCAAACTGTGCGCCGCGCTCGCTTTGCTTTATACGTGCGGAGACGCGAGCGGCAGAGTGCGATTTGAGGGAAAAGGGGAGAGGAGGAGGCAAGATTCTGGAGGGGGGGGGGGGGGGGGGGGAGGAGGAGAGAGCAGATTGGTCTCTCTCTCTCTCTCTCTCTCTCTCTCTCCCTCTCTCTCTCTCTCTCTCTCTCTCCCTCTCTCTCCTCTTCGGTACGGCGCGGCGCGCGGTTCACCTTGGCACGAGGTATTTTGGCGCTTGATGTAGATGAATGAGCTGACAGTCAACGCCGCGCTGCCAATAAGTCCAGCAAACAACCCCTCTCTCCCCTTCCTCCAGCCGAGTAGCACACCTCACACTCCGCTGCCAGGACGCGCGGTAAAGGCTGGATGCAGATCTGAGGGAAGTAACTTCAGAAGTCTCGGAAAGTATAGTGAATGTCTTGAATGAAGTAAAAGTATAGGCTCATACGGGCAGAGGTAGTCAGTAACTAACTGCGTTCTTAAGTCAATTTTTTGAGGATATGACTGTAGGGGAGACGGGGGCTGGTTGTCACATTGCTTTTTGTAGATGCACTAGGGGGCGCTGTGAGTTGATATCGGTACTGAAGAAAAAAAAGAAGAAAAAAACATTGAAATGATGAAAAGTGTTGTCTTATTTTGGGGCTCTGGCCCATTTTCTAACTGCCTGATGTTGTTTGTGTTAAAAGGTGAGCAGTTTCTCTAATATTCAGTACAGAGCTATACATCAGCTTTGAAATGATTGATTATTGATCTCAAGTTAAAGCCATGTGAGAGTTAGCTCAAACGTTTTTGTCCCATGGGGCTGGTTGTCCCTCCTGGAACCGCCACCTTATCGTGGTGGAGGGTTTTGAGCGCCCAAATGATCCTGGGAGCTCTGTTGTCGGGGGCTTCGTGCCTCTGGTAGGGTCTCCCATGGCAAACAGGTCCTAGGTGACGGGTCAGACAAAGAGCGGTTCAGAAGCCCCTTATGAGAGACCATAGCCGTCGTTCCACATAGCGCGACCCGGCCGCGCACGCCACGATCTACGTGCACGTATCGACACAACCCGCAGACCTTTCTGTTTCCACCACACACACACCCGCATTTGTTGTAGGCGGAGCCCATACAGAGGAGCACGCTGTACAGATCGTCATTAAAAGTTTTGTAAGCCGCGATGATAACAAATGTGGACAAATGCTGTCATCTGGTGCAGTTATGGAATCATTCAGAGGAGCCAAGCTGTATTAAAACAGAAAATAAACCACTAAATACAACTATGAAGGTAAGCTACATGCAAATGTTATGCTAACACCAGCTAAAGCTGCGCTAACAGCGGCTAAATGCTATTATCGGCAAAATCCCTTTTAGTACAGCGGTATGATGTTATGAAATATTAAATCCGTATGACCTGCGTGTCAATAGTGAGGGCTGTCCACTCTCTCGTTGCCAATCACAGGCCAGCAGTCTGTTCACGTCACATCAGACATGGGTTAGCCCGCTTTGGCCACAGCCAGAGGTTCGGGCCCAAAACCTATACCTGGTCAGACCGGTTTGGCACTGGCCTTTGTTATGGAAAAGCTCGACAAAGCGGGTGAAAGAGCCGTTCGGCTGACACGCGCCTGCATGTGGAAAAGAGCCTCAACAGGCCCGGTTAGAACCATGAGGCCGTCCTTCTGTGGACCCACCACCTGCAGGACGAGCCATAGGGGCTGGTGCAATGTGATTTGGGCAACTCCAACAGCTGCCCCACGACCCGGCAACGGACAAGTGGAAGAAGATGGATGGATGGATGGATGGATGGAAGGGCTGGTTGTCTCAGGGAGTTTAAATGCTGGAGAAACATTGTTTTGTGTGTCTATGTTATAGACACACAAATAATCATATTCATTTCATGGTTGGCGTTTGTTGAGCACATTATTTTACTGTATTTGATAATTTCCTGCATTTTTAAGCTCATTACATACAATTAGCATACGATTAACAATTACTTCAAATTAGTGAGACCCATCATGCATGCATTGGTGAATATTCAAAATCTATTCTGTCTCTATCTCAAGATAAAATGGCTACACTTATATATAGCGCTTTTATACCTGCTTTAGGCACTCAAAGCGCTTCACATCAAGGAACCAGTCACCCATTCACACTCTCAGTAACAGACACCGGAGGCAAAGTGGGTGAAGTGTCTTGCCCAAGGACACAACAACAGTGTGCAATTCGAACTGGCCGACCCTCTGGTCACAAGACGACCGCCCTACTCTCTGCGCCACGGTCGCCCTCTAGAAACAAAACAGTAAGCACTTTGATAAGGAAAAGCATACGGGGCACGTCCTCACAGCCGGTTGTCATGTATTTGTCTGTTAATAACGATTTAATGCAACGAGATGTAAAACTGGAAGAGATGCCGACTTCAAGCCAAGAGTTTAAGCTTTCATTTAACGTATGTGTGGCTCTTGAGGGACGTTCTGTTAATGACCTGTGAACTCTTCATTAAAAAAGTGTGTGACAACCAACCCCAGTCTCCCTATTTGTGTGGAGAACTTTCTACTTTTACATTTGAAAGATCAATATAATACTTTCTACTCCACTACATTCCCAAAAAGGCTCTGTAGTAAAAGCCAGAGTTGGTCGTGTATTAAACTGATTTTAAAAGCCCACAAATGTACACGAATGTGCAGGCGAATGCAGTGAGTGAGTGAGTGGTTGGTGGTGGTCGGAGGCGTCTTTGAGTGTCCAGAAAAGCGCTATATAAAACCGATGCATTATTACACTCTGTGAGCAGTAGGTGGCACTGTGCAGACGTGCTGTCAAATGCCACGGACTCATAACGAGAAAGAAGTTTTGTCCCCGTTGCGTTGCCGTAGAGAGAGCAGAGGCGGCAGGAGGAGGTGGCAGTGGTGCTGTAGGAGGCTGTAGGTAAGGGGCCAGGTTAGGTCAGGGGTTCCCAAACTTTTTGGCTGGGACCCCGAAAATTGACACATATACATCTCGGGACCCCCCATTGCATAAAGTTATTGCCTCTTATGCTACTTTAGGCCAGAAAAACATCAAGTTAATGTGTATTTAAAGTGTTTATTTTGAATAATAATGGATTTCACTAATTATAGGCTGTTTTACACTCAAAAATATGCTAAAAAACAGTAGCATTTTTCTTTTTGTTTCATCTTGAAATCATCTGGGGACCCCCACCCTAGGCCTCGCACTTTGGGAACCACTGTTGTAGGTGATGAGCCGGTGGAAATCCGTAGAAGAAGCTCCTGCAATAGTCGAGTCTCGGTGTAACGAAAGCATGAATAAGGGTTTCTGTAGCAGAGGTTGAGAGGGTGGTAGTGACAGCATTAAGCTATTTTCTGGCATCGGCCTTTGAAACCCATCTCCAGTTTTAATTTTGACAACATGTTTTGAATTAGTTTTAGTCAAGATTTTGTCAAATAATTAGGGTATGATGTTGTGAAATGTTAAATCCGTATAACCTGTGTGTCAATAGTGAGGGCTGTCCACTCTCTCTTGGCCAATCAGAGGCCAGCAGTCTGTTCACGTCACATCAGACACAGGTTAGCGCGCTTTGGCCACAGCCAGAGGTCGGGCCCAAAATTGCATGTAAATGTAATCGACTAAATCTAATTTATAATATTTCATTGGTATTTATGTAATTATTTATAATATTTAATATAATCATATTTAATCACGGTCCTCTGCTTTATGGAGCAAACCCATAGACCGTTAAAAGAATAGACAGCTCCTCCTCACTCCTCCCCGTTTACCACAATAACCACGTTCAAGGGGAAATCATGGCGGATTTACAGACTCCTCCTCCCCAGCTCTGACGAAGCATGTTCCTAATAAGGGCATAAGGGCGGGATCTTCACTGTAGACTCGGCCCTTGCGTGACGTGTAGCTCGCGCAGCTCCAATGCTAACAGTCCGACCTCCGTTAAGTAGGAGATTTAAAAAAAAAAATCTTTCGAAAACCAGCCTGGTTTCTTTTTTTGTGAGTAACCCAGCGTTATCTCAGGAGGAATATGTAGCCGTAGAAAGTGTTAAAAAAATAGAAACCAGACGTTAAAGTTGTTTTTAACGTGTCTGAAGTCCAATGCTTTTCAATGGGGGCCTAGCGATGATATGGAGGTACTACAGCAATGGCGGAGCAATGGCGGCCTCCAGTGTTGAGGTCATAAAGCAGAGCAGCTAGCGGCCATTGAGCAAACCTCAGAGCTGTTCCTTTGGCAGTGGATTGAATGATATAAGACTTTGAGAAGTTTTGATGATTTTGTCATTTTTACTTAGTCATAATTTAGCTGACTAAGATAATTATAGTCAGCAAAAATATTACTTTGATGAAAATTATGACAAAATATTTCAGTTGACGAAATTAACACTGCCCATCTCCAGATTATGGAACCAGGCTAAGGGTCAGAATTAGCCTGGGATTAACCTATTGTACATGTTGTTATTGGTACGGGAAACCAGAGTACCTGCAGGACCCGAGGCGAACATGTAAACTCCACACAGAAAGACCCTGATCTTAAGAGCAGCAGTGCAAGACACAAGCACGCCCTCTGCTGCCACGCTCTATCATCTTAAATCTTAACTTGCATGAGTATTTTCTCGACATAGTGATTTAAAATAAAGGTCCGCACAGCAGTGAAAGCTCCCAATTTTTGAATAGTTTCTTACACCACTGAAGTAGGTAAAAGTGGCGTTTCGGGCCACATGCCATTCATCAGACATATTTTCTCGACATAACCACAAAAATACCAAGGCTGAAGTATTGATAAAAGTCAGAATAAAGCCTGAGGAGCGACGTGATGGGAAGAACCAAGGCCGAGCTACTTTCAAAACATGACTAAAGCGAGATTCCGCGTCTAAGAAAAGTTGACTTCACTAAATATGTCCTTCCCAGACAAGCCCTTCCTTGTGTACAAAGCCAGTCTATCTAGCCCTTGCGCTGACTCTGGAGTTTTGTCCCCGGATGGATCACCTCCTCTCTGTCAGGGAACAGAGGAGGGATGCGCTCCCGGCTGAAGAGAATAGGCAGGAACGGCCGGTCTTTTTAATAAACGGCGCGGTCTCATTGCTACAACATGGCGGCGGTCTGCGGCGTGTGCGGCCATAAGTCAGGCGCCGGGGGCTGATGGGACACCGCTCTGAATGGGCCCGATAGCCTTCAGCGGCCCAACGCGGCGCGGACCAGGAGGCATCCATCACGCGGGCCTGTCCGGCTGCTATTGTGGCTGTAATGATGCACTACAGCGATGTACGGAAGGCTAAGAGGGACATAACTTTGTGTCACCGTGACTACAGCGACCGGGGGGTTAGAGTGAGATTAGGCTGGAAACTTTTCTAACTAAGTCTCAGATTAGGCATGTTCGAGCGTTGTTATAAATGTGTGTTTATCAGTGTTGGGAACGTTACTTTAAAAAAGTAATTACTTATAGTTACTCACTACTTGTTCCATAAAGTAACTGAGTTAGTAACTGAATTACTCTATAATGAAAGTAACTCGTTACCAGGAAAGTAACTATTTGCGTTTCTGTTTTAAAAAAGTTGCTAAATATCAAAGAATTTAGATTTTTTTTTAGCAGTTTTCAAAAGTCAGTGTAAATGAGTAGAACAGACAGAGGTGTTTGTATTTATGTCCTATCATGTCAAAGATGTTCATAGTAACTGAATGACCTGAATGGGGGTAGAGTGGGGGTGGGGGGGGGGATCCAACACTACCGATCAATGATCAGTAGTGTTGGAACTCGATTCTCAATTCCCCCACGCTGTTTTTGGAGCAGAGAGCACGAACACTCTGCACAGGCAGCGTGAGTACTTTGTGAGACTCATTGACACCATCCATAAGGAGGGAAAGGCTCAAAGCAAAAGAAGTTGGATGTTCTCAAAATGCTGTATCAAAGCACATTAATAGAAAGTTAAGTGGAAGAAAAAGGTGCACAAGCCGCAGGGATGAGCGCAGTCTGGAGAGGACTGTCAGGAAAAGGCCATTCAAAAGTGTGGGGGACCTTCACATGGAGTGGACTGAGGCTGGAGTCAGTGCATCAAGAGCCTCCACACACAGACGGATCCTGGACATGGCCTTCAGATGTCATATTCCTCTTGTTAAGCCGCTCCTGAACTACAAACAACGAAAGACCTGGTCTGTTGCTCAGTGGTCCAAAGTTCTCTTTTCTGATGAGAGCAAATTTTGCATCTCATTTGGAAACCAAGGTGCCAGAGTCTGGAGGACGAAAGGAGAAGCACACAATCCAAGATGCTTGAAGGCCAGTGTGAAGTTTCCACAGTCTGTGATGATTTGGGGAGCCATGTCTTCTGCTGGTGTTGGTCCACTGTGCTTTATTAAGTAGAGTCAACGCAACCGTCTACCAGGAGATTTTAGAGCACTGACTTTATTTTCCAGCAGGACTTGGCACCTGCCCACACTGCAAAATGTACCAAAACCTGGTTAAATGACCATCAGATTACGGTGCTTGAGCAAACTCACCTGACCTGAACCCCATAGTGAATCTATGGGGCATTGCCAAAAGAAAGATGAGAGACATGAGACTGAACAATGAGCTTAAGGAGCTATTGAAGCATCCTGGGCTTCCATAACACCTAAGCAGGGCTGATAGCATCCATGCCATGCAACCGCATTAAGGCAGTAATTCAAGCAAAAGGGGCCCAAACTAAGTACTACGTACATATGCATGATTTTAGTTTTCAGAGGGCCCACATTTCTCTGTTTAAAATATAACAGATTGATTTCATGTAATATTCAAATTTTCTGAAATTTTGATTTTGGGGTTTTTACAAGCTGTAAGCCAAAATTTTCAAAATTAAAACAAATAAAGGCTTGACAAATGTCACTTTGCATGCCATGAGTCTATATCATATATTAGTTTCACATTTTAAGTTGTATTACAGAAATAAATGATAGAAAACTTTTTCATAATATTTTCCGAGTTTCACCTGTATATTAGGATTTTATTAACCTCTTACCCCCGCCTGGACTGAGCGCATTGTGTCCAGCTCGGCTTTACCCAAATCTAAAAGCTTCTCAACTGGAGAGCAACAGTGTATGCCTCATTTTTTTTTCTGTCACATTTTGGAAGTGTTTTTGATGCGTTTTCGTGTAGGCCCTTTGAGACGAGAATGTTTCTTCTTAAGCTTCGATGCATTCTTCTGATAAACAAAGAAAATATGTGTTGGAGGTATTTGGTAATAATTTTGAACTCATCTTTTTAACTATTGTACCCTGTGTTGGTTAGAAAAATCACTTCTTGATTTTCACACAATCTCACTGCAAGCCCCTCCCACCCATAGAAATAAATGGGAGAAGCGGCGTTCGATCCTAAAGTATGCAGACAGTAAGCAAGTAAGCTAGTCCGGGAGACTTTTCAGAGTCTGTTAGCCTGCTCAATGTATTTTTCCTACAGCCGTTAGCATTAGCCATCAAACATCGCAAATTATGAATATTCCAGGTGTTTTCGGCTGTTGCCAACCCCTCGACCACATAAAGGTCAAAGCCTTGTTAGAAATCATTAATGAATGTACAGACCTTTTGAGATTTTACTTAAAATACAAATTAGCATCTAAAAGTGTCCTGCACGCTAACTCAAATTCAGTTAAGTTTTTTTCTTTTTTTGGGGTACACATCCAATGGCCACTAAACCTCATCTCATAATATGCTAATGATGAAGAAGAAGGGGAGAAATATATATATAGTTTGTGCAGCTTATTAACAATAATATATCTTTTAGAAATGTGTCTATGAAAACTGTCCTCTTGTGCAATTATAGCTAGTATGTCTTGACATGTTTGGATGCATTTGACTGTAAAACATGTTGAGGAACATTACTCAAACATTTGTCTTCATAAAGACCTCTAACACGGTGTAAACTCTCAGTCATCCAGGTGGTTAATTCAGTCTAGTCAAAGAAAACATGTGGAGTTGAAAGACTTGAAAGTTTTGACTGTCTCGTAAGTATCCTTATTTATGGCCCCAGGTAAAAGTGATTAGGTCTCCTATGGGAGTGTAATGCATAAGTCAAAGTCACGTACTGTATAGCGCATACTGTGTCCTTCGCGTGGGATGTAAGGATACAGATGGAGGTCCGGGTGATAGATGCGTGTCTGGCTAACATCTGATAGCGCCTGTGTCTTTGAAGGCAATGTGCTCCGTGTCCCGCAGAGACCTATGGTTGAACTTTATTAGGAAAGTCAAGCTCTGGATTGCTTGCCTATAGCTAAAACTGTTAGCATTAAGGAGATTTGTCAACAATCAAAGTCTCATTATGCTTCCTGCACTTAATTGAGTATGCGATACAGGAAGATAACAATTCCCAGCATAAATGTATATACTACTTTGTGCAATATTTACATTGCTTTTAGCTAGCTACAGTGCCTTGCGAAAGTACTAATACACTTTGAACTTTTGCACATTTTGTCATGTTTACAACCCTAAACATAAAGATTTTATTTTGATTTTTTTACTGAAAGTTCACACACAAGTAACAGACAACTGTGAAGTGAAAGCAAAATGATACATGATTCTGTTATTTTTCAAAAAATAGAAAAGTGAAAAGTGGGGCGTGCATAAGTATTCATACAGCATTTTCTGAGTGCATTAAATTGCCTTTATAACATTCCTAATGACTGCAGAATGTTCACACCTTGCCCTAACCATTAAATAGAGGCCACCTGTGTGTAATCTACTCTCAGTATAACTACAGCTGTTCTGTGAGGGCCTCAGAGCTATGGTCAGAGTGTATTGGTCACTAAGCAACATCATGAAGGCCAAGGAGCACACCAGAGAGGTCAGGGATAAAGCTGTGGAGAAGTTTAAAGCAGCGTTAAGTTATACAAAGATTTCCCAAGATTTGAACATCTCACGGAGCACTGTTCAATCCATCATTCGGAAATGGAAAGAGTATAGCACTACTGTGAACTTACCAAGACACGGCCGTCCACCTAAACTAATGTCATATATAGGATTTAGGTCAGGACTTTGACTGGGCCATTCTAACACATTAATATGTTTGTTTTTAAACCATTCCATTGTAGATTTAGCTTTGTGTTTAGGGTCATTGTCCTGCTGGAAGGTGAATCTCCGCCCCAGCCTCAAGTCTCTTGCTGACTCCAGCAGGTTTTCCTCCAAAATGTCCCTGTATTTGGCTCCATCCATCTTCCCAACTATTCTTACAATCTTCCCAGTCCCCACTGAGGAAAAGCAGCCCTATAGCATGATCCCACCATATTTGACACTGGGGATGGTGCACTCAGGACGATGAGCAGTGTTAGGTTTGCTCCATACATAACGTTTTGCATTTGGGCCAAAGAGTTCAATTTTTGTCTCATCTGACCAAAGCACCTTCTTCCACATGGTAGCTGTGTCCTCCATATGACTTATAGCAAACTTCAAACAGGATTTCTTATGGCCTCCTTTCAATAATGGCTTTCTTCTTGCCACTCGTCCATGAAGGCCAGATTTGTGTAGAGTACAACTTATAGTTGTCCCATGTACAGATTCCCTCAGCTCAGCGGCAGTACGTCTCAGCTCCTCCAGAGTTATCTTGGGGCACTTGGTTACATTTCTGACCAGTGCTCTCCTTGTTCGGTCTGTTAGTTTAGGTGGACGCCCGTGTCTTGGTAAGTTCACAGTAGTGCTATACTCTTTCCATTTCCGAATGATGGATTGAACAGTGCTCCGTGAGATGTTCAAATCTTGGGAAATCTTTGTATAACTTAACGCTGCTTTAAACTTCTCCACAGCTTTATCCCTGACCTCTCTGGTGTGCTCCTTGGCCTTCATGATGTTGCTTAGTGACCAATACACTCTGACCATAGCTCTGAGGCCCTCACAGAACAGCTGGAATTATACTGAGAGTAGATTACACACAGGTGGCCTCTATTTAATGGTTAGGGCAAGGTGTGAACATTCTGCAGTCATTAGGAATGTTATAAAGGCAATTTAATGCACTCAGAAAATGCTGTATGAATACTTATGCACGCCCCACTTTTCACTTTTCGATTTTTTGAAAAATAACAGAATCATGTATCATTTTGCTTTCACTTCACAGTTGTCTGTTACTTGTGTGTGAACTTTCAGTAAAAAATCAAAATAAAATCTTTATGTTTAGGGTTGTAAACATGACAAAATGTGCAAAAGTTCAAGGTGTATTAGTACTTTCGCAAGGCACTGTATTTACTCCATTTATTTCCATGTAGACCGTGTTGTGTAATCTTTACTGTAACTGTGATGTGAAGAAGCATGAACATATTAAAAAAAACAGACCAAATGTGGCTGTGTGGAGCCGTGCAGAAAGCATAAATCCAGCTAATCGCTTGGAAGGAAAGGGAAGTTCAGGTACATTTCACTTGGAGTAGTGTTTTTCTTCATTCCCTCAGTTATGAGTTCGATTTTGCTCGTTTCTCCTCCTTCAGAAGCATTCCAATCTACAGTATATTTCCTAAATGTATTGCGTCACAGAAGGAAACACACGCAGGATCCGGCACCTGACCCGTTCTGTGGCCAGAGTGTGTTCATCACGGCATAAGCAGTTTGCTAGCATGCCATTAACTGAAGGCGGAGTTGGGAGTAAGTCACTATAAGTCTCGGGTCACGTCCAAGTCAATTGGTCATGGGTCAAGTCAAGTCGAGTCTTGCTTTAGTCGGCGAGTCAGACAGTTACTATTTCCTTTCAAGGCTAATATCACATTCAGGCTAATTTGAAAGGTGCACTATGCAACCTTTTTGTGCGTTTTTTAAATTTTTATTGTAGTGACCCAGTTTCTGTATGAGTGGTCAGCATGGCACCTTTACTTCCGATCACAGTGGTCTCTCCAATGCTAAAGGATCAATTATTGTGTAGGTTTTCTGGTGGGAGTGTCCAAAAGACCACTGTGATGGAAAGTAAAGGCGCCATGCTGACCACTCATACAGCCACTGCAGTCACTACAAGCTCAAATACGCACAGATATCAACCTTTTTTTTTCCATATAAAAGTTGCATAATGGACCTTTAAGTCACACAATTGAAAAAAAATCTATATTTGTCTACCTCCATCATGTTGTACTTTTGCCTACACCACACAGTCCACTGTTTGTAACGTTTTCCTGTCCTCAATAAACTTCACCTCTTCAGTCACTGCTGAAATAGTTTTAATCCACCTAAAGAAATGCCTTTTAATCAGAAGAGCTGCGTCAGTGAAAGTAGCGTGAGTAGGACGTATGTAAATAAAGTCATTGGTCTCATCATGCAAAACATAAAGAATAGGGTAAATGCTTTAATTAATGCACTTCAGTGATCTTTGGACATATACCAGGAAATAAAGGGACAAAACAAGAACTATAGAATTGGTTTTGCTGACTTTCTTTCGCCCTCACTTATCCCTCTCTGTATTTGACATTTGTTTACATTTTGAAGCATAAAACACCATATATAACAAATAGTTTTGAAAGCATCAATTATGCAGGTGCCTACTTTAACACTTTGCACTTTCAATTATCATTAGCTAATTGTATCCGCCCTACGTCAGTCCTGAAGTCCATCTTAACATCTCCATCTGCTCCTCTTCCTCCCTGTCATTCACTGACGCCACATAATCACGAGGCCAAGACGCTCATTTCCTCCTTCGCACCTTCTTTTGGGATCGCGGCGGAGGAAATTCTAGGGTAGGCTCGCTCATAATAGCTCGCATTGGGACGGGGGGGGGGAGAGGACGAGGCGACAGATATAGGGGGAGAGCGGAGGAAGGGGGAGAGGCTGGCGTTGGAGGGCTTCCAGGGGCCGATTGTGAGGGCCAGATGTTGCCGGCCGGGGGCCCCCTCAGGCGCGTGGCCACAAGACGAGGCGGGAGATGGGGGGCGGGGCGGTGTCGGTGGCACGGGCCCAAGCAGCTGCCACTCACGGCCAGGAGGGGGACAGAGGAGGAAGGGGCTGGAGTGATGATAGAGGAAGGCTTTGTGAATGAGTTTGGGCTTAATGGGGTCATGTGACGTCGTCATTCTAAAGCGCTATAGTTTGGAGTTTCTGACGGAAAAGTGCTTGAATCAGGAGAATGGATCTTGAGTAAGTTTCAAGTCAATTCACTTCTTAATCGCCAAAAGAGAAGTCCTTAAGGAGTTTGTTTGGTCGGTGCAATTCATGGACATTTCATTACGTCAAATGCATTCACAGTGAAACAATTCCATTACTGCAAACTTTCCATCATTTATATAATTTTGTTCTGGCATTTTCCACACCGAATTGCATAGCCGTGAATGTATCAGAGGCATAACCATCGCCTGCAAGACTGGGCTCAAATGGCTCTATATTTTAACTGTCATATATTTATTCCATTCAAAGTTGACATTGAAATATATATACAACAAAACTGTTAAAGAGGGGGTATTATGCTTTTTTCAATCACATAGCATCAGTCTATAGCATACTACAATGATGACGTAACCTTCTGTTGGTCTGTATATGCAGTAAATTAAAATAACTGCCTTGAATAAAATTGCTCTCTCAAAATGGCTGTACTGAACGTCTTGAAATAGGCCTCTGTCTCTTTAAGAAGCTTTCCGACACGCCCCCTTCAGCACACTGCTGTGGCATCTAAACAACACTACTGTGCGGGAGGGGCCTCTGCTGAGCTGAGGAGCAGTGGTTGGTGGCTTGGCTGGTGACAAAAGGTCCAGAGGCGTCTCCAGGAGGTGGGGGCGTTCCTAGGAGGACTGAGGCATAGCTACACCTAAAATGGCTGCCGTCTAAGTTTTTACTGATTACTCAAAAATATGTGAATGAGCCAAGGCAACACTCCAGGCATGTGTTTAATGAGGGAATGACATAATAACATGATATAAAGCTTTAATAATACCCCCTCTTTAAGTCAATGCAGTTTGAAAGAAAAGGAGCAGAGAGAAGAGCGCTTCATGATATCTGCCCCTTTGTTAAAGTGATAGTCTGGAAGTCTAAATGTTTACAAATTCTATAAAATGTGCAAACTCGACCACCTTGTCCTGCATTTTGATGTAAAGTAAGTCATGATGTATTAAGTTTTGTGTTTTATTTTTTTGTAAAGCCCCTCCTTCTCGGATCTAAGCAACTAATCAGAGTCTAGTATCCTCCCGCGTTGACCAATGAGACGAGCTTTTCCTGTGAACTAGGTCCAATCAGGAGGGAGGGGGAGGAGCTTGATCATTTACTTTTGAAAGTCTGTTCCTGCTCTCCCCGTTTCGCAAACTAAGAAGGGCTTTCTGGTTAAAGAGGGGAGGGATTTTTATCTCTCTCACTTTGCAAACTTACAGACTATCGCTTTAACTCTACAATCACTTTATTTACAATAGCACCATCGAGCGAGTTCCAGATAGAATTTTGAAATGGGAGAAAGTTGAGGAGAATTCAGTTTAAGTTTTCGTTAGTGCGGCTCAGTTCATGTTACTCATGTGGCCTGAGTTCTGAGGTGTTTAGGAGGCGAACAGCACAGGGGCGTGTACAATCTTTAGACTCTCTTTTACGTCGGTCTTCATGGATTTCAGAAAGTGTTGTCCCCATAATTTTCGATGCTGAACGATGAAATCCTATTCAGCTTCCTCTTTTCCTCAGCAGTCGCGCTTCCATACTAGACAGTTATTTCAAAGGTGACTATACTTTCCACTGGAGCACTATAAAAGCTCAGCAGACTAATGTTCCATTGGCGTCCTTATTTCAAGACAAGCTCAAAATGGCAGAAATTTTCTTCATTAAGAGATTAATGCAATTTTGAAGTCATTTACCTCTTGCCTTAAAGAGGGGGTATTATGCTTTTTTCAATCACATAGCACCAGTCTATAGCATACTACAATGATGACGTAACCTTCTGTTGGTCTGTATATGCAGTAAATTAAAATAACTGCCTTGAATAAAATTGCTCTCTCAAAATGGCTGTACTGAACGTCTTGAAATAGGCCTCTGTCTCTTTAAGAAGCTTTCCGACACGCCCCCTTCAGCACACTGCTGTGGCATCTAAACAACACTACTGTGCGGGGAGGGGGCTCTGCTGAGCTGAGGAGCAGTGGTTGGTGGCTTGGCTGGTGACGAAAGGTCCAGAGGCGTCTCCAGGAGGTGAGTGAGCCAAGGCAACACTCCAGGCATGTGTTTAATGAGGGAATGACATAATAACATGATATAAAGCTTGAAAAAGTCGATTTTACATAATACCCCCCTTTAAAAGTAATGTTTATCGGGTGCACTTTTAGTGTGACCTTTATGGCGTCTCTATGACTTTCTGTATGATAGACAGTTAGAGAGGATGGCACGAAGCATCCTAGAAGACACTGCACATCCTTTGCATTCAGAGTTTCGATTGCTTCCATCTGGGCGTAGGTTTTTAATGCCAATAAGCCATACGAATCGTTTTAGTAAAGCTTTGTTCCCGCTGCCCTTTCCTTGATGAACAAGTACAGTAGAAATCTTAATCGCCCCTGACATGGCTTCTTATCTTTGTTACTGTCCACTTGCTTAAATTTCTGTTGTTGTATCTTTAGGCATATCCTGTTAGTATCTGGAGCACTTACAAGTTTTATATTTAAACATGTATGTGCTGTTTTATCTTTGTATAATGTGTTTTAATGTTGACTAGTTCTCAGAATTGCAAGACAAATAACCTATGATACAAATCTGACTTATTTGAGCATTTAAACATATAATGATAAACCCCCATCACAAACAGGCCTGGTGTTCAGTCATTTTGCACATTCAGGCTGTTCCTTTTCAGCGCTCAATACGCCTGTCCACATTCCGGTGAGCGTCAATCCTTTGAGTTCCTTTGAGTTTTCAAACTGAAGACTTCGGATCATGTTTCTGGTCAACCTCTCTCCGCCGGTTTGTTTGTCTGGCTTTGTGACGTCAACTAAGGGGTGACCTTGAACCGGGCAGTTCATGCACAACAACTCTCCAATCTGGTCGACTTTAACTAATTCTGCAAAGAAGAGTGGGACATTTCAATCGCTTGACTTTAGTTAAGGGCAGCACGACCATGTAAGTTCTTTTTCACATAAGGCCAGCGAGGTTTGGGTTTTTCTTCCCCTTAAGAAATGTGCTTGTGTGAACTGTATTTTGTATTGACTGGGAATGTCTTTGTGTGGTGTAAAAATGTCCTTGATGATCAAAATGTGGGATGACTGTATGTTTTCTGACATATTAACACGTTTCAAAGCTCTAACAAGTCAGATTTAAAGATGAAACTATTGTGCAGGTAACACAATTGAAGCTCTCCCACTAAATCTCTGTGACATGAACGACCACTTTCACTTCCACTCCGGTTCAGAAAAGCTCGATCCGCCCCCGATATCTCCTCCGATGGCAGATGCCCAGCCAGCTGCCTCCTCCAGAGCCCCTCTGTGAATAGCCGTCAAAGCTCTTCCTCTGGACGGCCGATCCAAAGGGCCACATGTGCCACACACAGAGAGCCCAGGAAAGAGCGCCCGGCGTTGGGATGGGGGGGCTGCCAGGATGCCAGGGGTCCTTCATCTGGATGACGGAACGCGTGAGTTCTTTTCGCGTTTTGTCTGGTGACGGGGACGAATGGCCGGTCACAGGATGCAGCTGCCGCGCTTCAATCGCTCCAATTACGCTCACGAGTCTGACGGAGCAGGAGGAGGCTTATTTTTGGTACAAACTTTGGAAAGAAGAAGAAACTTTTGACGGAAATGTCTGCGGATTTTAGTCTACTTGACTACTATTCATTTTTTGACAGTAAAAACGGACCAAAATTGCGCTGATTTTTGTTTTGTTTTTGACTTAAAGCATATTCAGTTGTGGCCCCTTTAAGAAGGTGAATGTTCAGTCATATGGCTTTCAAATCAGGAGGTTTGATCAAGCTGTTGTTTTCATGCGAGCTGGGCCTGGTCCGAAACCATTTCCTTCTCCCTTTCTGCTATAGTGATGGGATCTGGGAGTCGAGTCTTTGGGATCCGTTCTTTTCAAAGGGCTGTTCAAAAGACTGGCTCTTTTTAATAGAACATTTTACAACTCACAATATCTAAGATAAAAGGCACTCTTTTCACCCAGAGCCTCCCAGGTGACCCTCTCAGATCTGAATGAAACTTTCTTTTCGAGTTCCTCCACATGTGGAATGAACACATGCAAAGTGATCTGCTGTAACTCCCAATATTTTTTTTTTACATTTTACAAAACCACCTTTTCTGCTCCCGGGTGTGTTTTAAAAAGCTGTAGCTCAGTAATGGAATCATGTATAGAGCTGTATAAATGTTCTCGATTGTAAAGTTTTGGATTTATAGGCTGCTAAAAAGGGCAATTTTTGAATTTGTAATAAACTAAAATCTAGACTATGGAGACGATCACTCAATACACTTCTTTTGTAGAGGGAAAAAAAATCTGAAATTAAAAAAGGTGCAATTTTTAGCAGCCTATAAATCTAAAACTTTACAATCTAGAACATTTATGATGATTGTTCGTGGAACTGTGTTTAGTAGACCTGGCACAGACCACAGCTTAGCTCTCTGCATGATTCCATTGCTGATCTACAGCTCTTTAAAAGTGCAAAAGGACCCGCGAGCAGAAAAGGTGGTTACAATACCCTGTTTTGTAAATTTTCTAAAAAAATAAATAAATAAAAAATATTGGGAGTTAGAGCACATCACTTTGCATGTGTTCATTACACATGTGGAGGAACTCAAAAAAAAAGTTTCATCCTAATCTGAGAGGGTCACCTGGAAAGATTCTGTGAATGTGGGTGATTTGGCACAGAATGAACCTTAAATAATGGGACTGATTTTTACGCTTTAAATCTTGCGCCACAACTAACTGCCTTTAGCTTTGACTTTAGTGCAAAAAGCTTTCACTTGTGTCGCCCGCCTGCTCCATTGTTGGGCTGATTCTTGTGTTACGTTGGAGGAGTTCTGGGGAAACTGGACTGAAAAAAGAAAATCTGTCTCTTTTCACAATTGACATGTGGTTGGAACCGTTCACCTTAAAGAGCCGTTCAAAAGAGCCAGTCAGTCATGAAGGTCATGTCACTATTCCGCTAAATCCTCAAACTTCAGAGGTTCACCTACCAGGAGAAGTTGGAGCTGTGACTCACATCCACACAGGCAAGCTCAGGAGTAAACGCAAAAATATTAGCTCAATCATCCACACGAAGCCAGCGTTGTAGGAGTCTGGAAACGATCATTTTCCGAACGAGGTCCCAGACTTCTCAAAGCGACATTCACGTGGCTCCATTATTACGACCTGTCCACAACTTTCCCTAAAACAATGACATCACAGTTGTGTCTGTTATCCATAATCCACTGACCTCATAATGAGTTTTACTGCACAATCCTCCGCTCCTCTGCCCCAGGGCAAGGCACAGGTGACCAGGACAAAACCACGGTTTGGAGCTATCCTCCATTCAGCCTGTGTTTTTGGACTGACAGTAAAAGTCCGGTCACCGACAGCACCACAGCTTTAGTCACTTGAGATTTGAAGAGGTAAGTTCACCTTCTCCTCTCTTCTGTAGGCCCTACATCCACGGAGCAGTGCCATATTGGTGAGGATATTTGAGTTCCTACACAATCTGACACGTTTCGGCTCATCCTGTGAAGCTGAAATCACGATCATAAGAACTCATTTGAACAGAGTAAGGAATGTTTTTTGTTTTAGCCTTTTCCAGTACAAGAAGTGTTCCTCTGGAAAGGTTTGCGAGATGGATCCCACCAGATGAAAACCACTGACATAAACCTAAAATGAACAAACTTCCAATATCCAAGTATTTTTGGAGTACTTTTGTCAGTGTTTAGACCTTTAGAGTCTCATCATATTTCTCAAAATCATCTTGGAGGCCAGAGGGTATATGATACCAGGGCTGGTTTTGGCTCCTGGGCCTGACATTGCCATGGTAACAAGTCAATGGCACCGTAGTTTGAGCGCCCAACGGTTCAGGTTATTGTTTGTAAGGCTTTCAAAGAGCGAGGGACACTTTCAGATTCTGTCTATTACTCAACACAATCCAGGAAATACAGATTGGATCGCCTCGGCTATAGAAGAAGAAACAACCAAAACGGCGTAATTGAAACAAAACAAAATACTTCCTCCTGGTATGTTTTTGGAACAACATTACAACATTGGTTTAAAGCTCAAAAACGTCCATTTTGCTCGGTAGCTCCCCTTTAAAATATTCCCAAAGCCAATGGGACGTATCCGGTGAGACATTTTGGATTGATCTGACTCAAAAATCCCGTCTATGAGCTGATGGGTATGTCAGATAGAACACAAGAGTGAGGAGTTTGTCTAAATAAAGTCTGGGTTTGTGGATAAAAATAGCGTCCTGCGTGAACCTTCAAAGACACGCCGGTACAAAAAGAAAAACACCTGAATGTCAGAGGTCCCTCACTATTACCTGAAGTATAAATAGCTCGCACCTGAGATACTGTCGGTGTCAGTGCTGTAAAGAGAGAAAGGAAAGGGGAAAGTAAGAAATGGAATCTGTTTTGATAGCTTAGCTTAGTTTGGGCCCCTCAGTCTTTGAAATCACGTTTGTGAGCTGTATCCTCGTTTAAATTAAAGGGGACTTCTGTGTCGTCCTAAAGTGACCTTGGCGGTTGCTGGGCCCAAACCTCGTCACTGCTAAAGACTCACCTCTTTGCTCAGGCTTTCAATTCAAACTGAGCTACAGACATTTTTTGAGTTTGCAAATGGTTGACCTCGATTTTACATAAATTCCTAACAAGCGTTTTGTGGATTTATTTGATTTGATTTCCTATTTGATTTTGTTCAGTGCGTGACATTGAAGACCTGTATGTGGAAAGCAGTTTGCATCAGTATCTTTTGGGCCTCTTTCATGAATGTTACCGAAAGAGTAGCTCAAAAATGTACTCAAGTAACTTTACTTTGAAATCATTTTACTCAAGTAAAAGTAAACAGTATTGACCAAAATAATGACTCACTTACTTGTGAGTAACTGAGTAACTGTTTGAGCGTAAAAGTCTGATTAATGATTCAGTCGTGACTCGTGGCATAAATTATGAGAGAAAAGAAAAACCTGAACTCATGTAAAAAGTCCTGGTATAAGGAAATGCTAGAAAAATATCCCAAAAAAAGATTTTTTCTGATGAATAAAGTGCATGAAACACAAATTAAATCTACTGTATGTTGTGTCAAAGATTCACAAAGCGTTCTTAAGAAGCGACATCTTAAAGAGAGATGCCCCACATTCACGGTTCTTAAGATTTGTTCTTTAGAAGCTGAGAAGAAATTTAGTGAATTAACAGGCGTTAATGCTTTTGAAAATATGATTTATTTAGATGGATAACATCAGTTGCAAGTATTAATTGTCATTTTAAAAAGCCACTGTAATCTGAAAGGACCAGACATCTTAAAAAAACCCAGGTTCAATTCGAAAATGGAATGCACTGTTACAGTGACAGGAATTAGTCTATGGAATAAACTTCAAAAAGAAGTGAAAGAGTCAGGAACTCTCCTGGAGTTCAAAAAACACATAAAAGCTGCAATGTTAAAGAAGTATGGAAATTAGACTTGGACATGAATAATGTGAGATCTTTGATTTAAACAAATATGGTTTGTTTCTTTTTTGACCATTTGTAAACATTTAGGAATATGAAGTTCGGTATTTTATTGTATATATTGTAAATAATTAAATATAGAATACAAAAAACATCAGAAAATATTGTAAATATGTATATGACTGTAACCATATGTATGTATGTATGTATATATACATATCTTTCGGTCTTGTGGTGATTACATGATGTTACTTTTTGAATGAAATAAATAAATAAAATGAAAAAATGAAGCAGCAATTTAATGAAGAAAAGTTATTTTTATTTGAATGTTTAAGCTATACTGACAGGAAGTGCCATAGATAGAGGTAAAGATCTAGGGCAGTTTAACATTATTTGCCTCTGTCTATGTCACTTCCTGTCAGTGTCCAATAAGGAAGTGGAACTATAAACATCACAAAAATGGTCAAACTAACGAAAACTGGGTAAAATGTTTAGCAAAATCTTAAATATAACTGTGTTAACTATGTTTTAGCAAAAATTGAGGCCCATTGTTCATAAACTGCGCCGGAACAGATCAGTCCTTTTATAAAACTGGATGCATCTGACGGAAATCGGCAATCGCTCGTAATAACGAATGAGGCCCATTGGATCTAAGAGTTGGCCGTCCAGTAAAAGGACTCACTAAAGCCTGTCTACATTAGCACTAAAGAGCACTGTTACAACTGAATGGACAGTATTATATCCACTGGTGGATCAGGTGGAGTCCGACTTAAACCAATTACCGTACTTTCCTGTGTAGTTTTGGCCCGGTGCCTTTCTCCTAATCCCGTTTTTTGATTTCCTCAGATCTCGATGTCCCGGAGGTCACTGTCCGGTTATCGTCGTCGTCTCTTCTGGGCAGACGCTCAGATGCAGCGATTATGGGGAAACGCTGATTAAATGAAGGACTAAACTGGATCCTGTGGAGATGGCGATCTGTGCTCCTTTGAAGATAGAGACCGTGACATCAGCCGAACAAGAGGCCCATTCACAAAAGACACACTAATGCTGCTGTGAGGGATTCAACTACAGCACAATCGACCAAATGTTACTTATTTACTCATTTTACTTGTTTTTGTTTGTCCTACAAAAAGCAGGAAATTTGATGAAAGAATGCCCTCTCTAAAATGTTTTGATGACACTTTATAATAACTAGACCTTATTCAGCCTTAATAAATGAACACTTCATTAGTTAAGTGTGACTAACAGTTAATAACTACTTAAGTACTACAGTTAATGCCTAACTCATAATCAATGGGCGAGGAACGTGCTTCGCTATGGTCCTTATGGCGGGGAGCAGCTGACATTGCTGTAATATCAGGGCACAGAAAAGGGAGTGCCGAAAAGCCGAAAGGAAATGGCGCAAGTCAAAGCTCCAGGTTCATTTTGAGGTATACAAAGAAGTGCTTTGTGAGTTCAACCAGATTTTGCATGGAGAAAGGGAGAAGTACTTCTCTAAAATCATCGCAAACTGCAGAAACAATTCTCGTGTTCTGTTTTCCACAGTAAACAGAATAACTAACCCTCCAGTTTCACTGCCCTTAGAACTAATCTCTACATCTAAGTGCAATGAGTTTGCAATATTTTTTTATGACAAAGTCCAAGGCAGTAAAAATGCCATAATTTGCACAACACAAATAGCAACCCTGCCACCAGCTAGACACCTTGAGCTGACACATTTCACACCTGTTACTGACAAAACAAGAGGTTATCTCCGGTCTGAGTTCATGTACATGCTGCCTTGATGAATTACCCACTAGATTTCTGAAGTCTGTGCTGACCAGCTTGTTACCACAACTTGTTCAGTTAGTTAACATCTCATTTGAGACTGGAGCATTTCCAAAGGCCTTGAAAACCGCGGTCATTAAGCCTCTTCTAAAGAAGAGCAGCCTTGATCCCAAGGTACTGAACAACTACTGGCCCATATCAAACCTACCATTCTTAGGAAAGGTCCTAGAGAAAGTAATATATCAACAGCTCACTTACTTTCTCCTATCTAACAATGTGTTTGATACTTTCCAGTCAGGATTTAGGCCCCACCACAGCACTGAGACAGCTCTTATCAAGGTGACAAATGATATCCGTATGAACTCCAACGCAGGTAAGGTCTCAGTTTTAGTTCTGCTGGACCTGAGCGCTGCCTTTGACACAGTGGACCACGGGATCTTACTTCACAGGTTAGAAAACTGGGTGGGAATCTCTGGTACTGCTCTAAACTGGTTCAAGTCCTATCTCGAGGACAGGACGTACTTTGTCGAAATTGGCAACTGTGTCTCAGACAAAATTTCCATGACCTGTGGAGTCCCCCAGGGGTCAATCTTGGGACCCCTCTTATTCAACTTGTACATGCTTCCATTGGGTCAGCTAATAAACAGCAACAATGTGTCGTACCACAACTACGCAGATGACACTCAGATCTATGTGTCACTGACGGCAGGTGAACATGGGCCTGTAGATACACTCTGTCACTGCATCGAACAGATCAATTTGTGGATGCAAAACAACTTTCTCCAACTAAACTCAGACAAAACTGAGATCATTGTCTTTGGCCCACAGACACAAAGACAAAGTGTTATCAGTCACCTTGAGTCTCTTTCTCTAAAACCAAAAAATCAGGTTAGAAATCTAGGAGTAATCATGGACTCAGACCTGAACTTAAACAGCCACATCAAAGCAATAACATTATCAGCTTTTTACCATCTGAAAAACATTGCTAAGATCAGAGGAATAGTGTCAAAACCAGACTTAGAGAGACTCATCCATGCATTTGTCTCCAGCAGGTTAGACTACTGTAACGGCCGGCTCACTGGTCTTTCTAAACGAGCTGTTAGAGCTGCAGAACATCCAGAACGCTGCTGCTCGAGTCCTGACAAAAACCAGGAAATACGACCACATTAGTCCAGTGCTCCAGTCTCTGCACTGGCTTCCTGTCACTCAGAGAATAGAATTTAAAACAGCTCTGCTTGTGTACAAGTCTTTTCATGGTTTAGCACCAAAGTACATCTCTGACATGTTAGAGCCGTATGAACCATCTCGGGCCCTGAGAACTTCAGGGAGGGGTCTCCTGGTGGTTCCCAGAGTCAATAATAAACACGGTGAGGCTGCGTTTCAGTTTCATGCAGCTAAAATCTGGAACAGTCTTCATGAGGATTAACTTCATGTTGATGTTTTATTGATTGATTTTAACTGTTTTCTTGTAATTTTCTGCAACTGTGAAGCACTTTGAATTGCCGTGTGTATGAATTGTGCTCTACAAATAAACTTGCCTTGCCTGTAATACCACCCCCTTGTGGCCAGGGGTGACTCCAAAAGACACTTGGTAGACAGGATTCTAATGGGAATTCAGACCTCCCTAGCACTGCTTAAAAGCCTGGCTCCAAAGATTTTCGTTTTTTCTAAAAGTCGCTATGACCCATGTGACAATGCTGGGCCGGGTGAAATGTTTTTAACCACGCTGGTTTGTGGACATCAGCCCGAAATAGTGGAAGCATTTTCAGTGCATTGACTGGCTCCTGAGCCTGGAGTTCTAGAGGCTCCGCCCGCCCCACGAGAGCTTTTAAAGGAACAGGCTGTGTAGGAGGAGATTGAACAGCCATTAAGTTTCACAGACGACTCGGGACCATTACTATGAATGGGGCTGAATAGGTAATCATCTATGTCTAATCATTTATATCTGTGCTCATAATGAATAGTTCTTCACATACTTCACTTTTTCATTGTTAAATAGTTATTAAGTGTTAGTCACATGAATTGTTCATGATGAATTAAGTGTTAATTCATCATTTATTAAGGCTGAATATGGTGTAGTTAGGGAGAGTAAGTGAGAGACCAACAGGCCTCGGTTAGAACCATGAGGCTGTCCTTCTGTGGACCTGCAGGAGGAGCCACAGGGGCTGGTGCAATGTGATTTGGGCAGCTCCAACAGCTGCCCCCACGACCCAGCAACGGACAAGTGGAAGACAATGGATGGATGGATGGTGTAGTAAAGTGTTACCAAGGTTTCTTTCTCTTTCCGCGTGTTTGAAATGTATTCAACATTATGCACATACACTGCCACAAAAAAGGTCACTCACTCAGATAATTAGTTGGATCGCCAGATTATTTTTATGTTTTTATTCGTTTGTAGGAAAAGCACCAGACCTCTTTTTTTTTACCTTTTATTTTTAGATACGATTTTGACTAAAGAAAAAGGTATTATGATGGAAAACCTTTTCAGTTAAAATCTGACGAAATAGGTATAGGCTCTACCCCATTTAAATTGACCATCAACAAATCATAATACCATGCAGATGTTTTACCCCACGCAAAGTACGTTAACAACATGTTACATCATTTTCCCATAGATCGCATTTAATATAGTATAGATAAGAGTCATGTGATTTTCCATAACGTGTTGCGCGGCCGTGACTGACTTGATTGACTTGAATATTCCAGGAAAAATCGACGAATGATTTGACAAGTGAAAGGCCAGTGTGCCCAGTATGTGGCGAGGGGCTGGCAGTGATGAAGAAGGCAAATCTCGAGCGCCTTTACACCTCGAAACAAAATGCGTTTGGATAAAATGAAGGCTCTTCGTCAGAGTTTGGGTGCCAAGTCTGACCCAAACTTGGAGAACCAGCTTCGAGCAGCATCATCATCACTGCCAGCTGACATCAGACGCCTCAACAAAGATAAACAATTCCAGCATTAGGTGAGTCTGACATGCGTAGAAAGGATGATCCTCCATGCTGTCAGTCCTGTATGTCGCTAAATTGTAAGGCCCTCGGAGAACTTCATAAAAATTGATTTGGCCCTTGATGTCAGAAAGGTTCCCCACCCCAGCCACACTGTAAGAAATAACCGTAAAAATATGGCAATATGGCAATTTTTCTTAAGAAACAGCTGATTACCGTAAATTCCCACAGGAAATGACACAAATATATGTTCAGGAAGTCCAAGTTTAAATTTTACGGTATAGTACAATATTTATCCAACTCAGACACATGCTCAGGCCTCCTGTCGTCTGAAGATCTCAATTAATTTCAGGACAATCATAAGGCATCTGGAGCTGCAGCTTACTTTACCTGACTTTTTTTTAAAATATTTTTTGAAGAAGGAAGACAGAGAAGGATTTTCACATGGATCATTGCTTTCCTTTTGAGAAATAAGGTAAATGTTTTCTCTATATGTACAAACAAACACTACACAGAAAGGCTCCTCAGCCTACAGCGCCGCCCAATTCAGATACGAATTTTTGGATTTCTGTTTGACAGCAGTTGAACATCAGCTAAATACTTAATGGATGGTGGTTGGCTTGAATTCCATTAATAGACAGGAGCATATTCTATCGGTTGAATGCAATTTGTACTGATTCATTCTTTTATATTATCAATTTTATTTCAGTTCCTGGCGAATGGATGTTAAGTCTTGAGGGCCAAGTGATTTGCCAAGGCCAAGCTGGCCTCAAGTGTGGTCTTTCTGCATATCATCTTTTCAACTTTGAAAACCAAGAGGAAGTCTCTATGGCCTTAAAAATTCATTCAGAGGTATGCCAAATATATCAAAATCTAAATGCATAGTGCTACTGTGATAAAACGAAATTAAACTAAATTAATATGTGCTCATTCATTTGTGTTCATTTGTCTCCAGACGTTTCATTGGTATCAACACCGAAAAGGGCTCCAAGGCAGGTCAAGGGAATGTCATTTTGAAGACAACTGGGAAACTGGTAAAAAAAAGAAAGAAAGTAAAACAGTGACCGTCAATCCTAATGTGGCAACCCTGATTAAAAACCTTATCGTCTATAGAAGGGGATTTATCTAACTGGTGGAAAAGGAAAAACCTTTCCACTTTCTCTAAACATGTTTTACTCACTTTCTTTTAATTAACAGACACATTTGTTGGAATGTTGGAACATATTTTTCAAAATGTTTAAAATTGCAGATTTGTAGTTCAAATGTTTTGGATAACATGTTTTGATATACTACATTTGATTTTCAGAGATCTGTGTTCATTTGAAAATGTTCAATAAAGCACTGATCCTAGGAATTGCATTTGAAGTCTTATTTTGAAATTACTTCTAACAGTATGATGCCGTAGGTAACTAATATTGTAGTTTACCGTTGAATATGATTACAGTAGTTCACCGTCAAATTATGCCAGAACATCTTACGGTAATCCCCCGTTAAAATAGAAATATTTACGGTTCAATACTGTAACATTTATACGGTTCCAAGCTTTAGCAATATCGTAAATTTACGGTAAAGAGCTGGCACATTTTGTTGCCGGTAATTTACCGTAAATTTACACTAATTTTTCTTACAGTGCATAGACCTTTGAAAAAAAGAGTTTTAGTTCAGATGAAAAAGTTCCGGTCCATTATTTGGTCATTTTATTGACAAATTATTGGCCAAAGGGGAAAAAAAGTACTCTACATCAAATTCAAATCACTTTAAATAAACAATGAATGAAGACTGTAAAAAAAAAGGGGGGTACATAAATATGATTAAATGTAATACATATTTGAGGACAAATCTTCATGTTTCCGTATTGATACAGCTGGAGTTCATGCACAGTCCTTTACTGACCTCTGGTGGTGAAATTAAGGCAAGGTAACTTTATTTGTAGAGCACTATTCACAGCAAGGCCAAAGTGCTTCACAGTTGCATCGAATGACGAGAAAGCAGATTAAATCAATCCATAAAACATCAACATAAAAGTGAATCAATTACAGTAAAAAGCAAAGAGCAGATCAAATACTTTCAGTTTTCATATGCACGGGTAAAAAGAGCTGTTTTCAGCCTGGATTTGAACATTGTTAGAGTTGAGGCCTGTCTCATATCCTCATGAAGACTGTTCCAGATTTTAGCTGCATGAAACTGAAACCAAAGCACTGGACTAATATGGTCGTAAATTAAAAGGTATCACTCCTCGATCACTCCTTGATTTCTAATCTGATGTTTTGGTTTCAGAGAGAGAGAGAGAGAGAGCGAGAGACTCAAGGTGACTGATAACACTTTGTCTTTGTGTCTGTGGGCCAAAAACAATGATCTCAGTTTTGTGTGAGTTTAGTTGGAGAAAGTTGTTTTGCATCCACAAACTGATCTGTTCGATGCAGCGACATAAGTCTCTATACTTCTGTAACTTCTTTTTTTAAATTTCTGACCGATGCCCCATGGCGGAGGTGATGGTCTTTGTTAATCAAATCTTAACAATGTAAGTTTCACCAGCGTCAACTGCAGACCAGTAACAATTACAAAACCGTTTTTGATTTTAAAAGGAGGTAAAATCCCAAAGCTACAATCCAAAGATCTAGCTGTTCATAGGCTTGTGTGTGTGTGTGTGTGTGTGTGTGTGTGTGTGTGTGTGTGGTGTGTGGTGTGTGGTGTGTGTGTGGTGTGTGTGTGTGTGTGTGTGTGTGTGTGTGTGGTGTGTGTGTGTGGTGTGTGTGTGTGTGTGTGTGTAAAGGAAATGTACATGTGATTGACAGATGAAACATTTTTACCCAAACACTCTTCTCACTGAGCTGCTACAGACAGCAGGTGGAGTCTAAATGTCACTGAGCTGAGCAAAATTAGTTTGCTGATATGGTTGAGTGGGTAAGTCACAAGCCATTGCGAAGTCTTGGGCCCAGAGGTTGAGGGTTCAAGTCCCACCTGTGTCACTGTGCATTTTGTCCGACTTCTGTCTGTGAGAGAGTTCTGTTGTTTGTGCTATTGCAATTCAGCAATAATGAAAACCACTGCTTTAAAACTGATCACAGGGCACTGTCGGATGATGCATATTTACTCAAACTCTCTACTCACTGAGCTACTGCCATAGACGCCCAGTGACTTCTAAATGTCATCGATCTGAGTACAATAAACTCCATCCACAGAGTTAAGTAAAAATAACTCCAGGCAGTAACAGTTGATGTGGTTGAGTGTTTAAGATACAGGATATTTAAAAGTGGTTCCTGTCTGTGGAGCGTGGGTTGAAGTCTCTCCTGAGTTGTTGATCTGTCTGAGCTGTAGGCATTTTGCACTTAGATAATAATGAAAAAACACTTTACTATAAAAGTCTCTCTATTATGACAGCAGAGCATTCAGTCTCTCACAGACCAACAGCACAATGACACATGTGGATGTCCTACAGCATCCAATGACTGGAGGACCTTCTTGGACACTCAACCTGTGGAGCATCCAGGTCCTGAGCTCCTGTTCACTGTTGCTTCTCTGGCCATGGTCAGGGTGGGACCACCTGGGACTTGAAATCATGGAGCCTCAGGT
Organism: Neogobius melanostomus; assembly: GCA_007210695.1. NCBI lineage: Eukaryota > Metazoa > Chordata > Actinopteri > Gobiiformes > Gobiidae > Neogobius > Neogobius melanostomus. The sequence goes on from VHKM01000678.1 coordinate 657,520, forward strand.
CTTCTTGCTGAATCCTCTACTCTCTGAGCTAATGCCACCTCCAACCAGGACCTTCTTGGACAAATTTAACCCTGAAAGGAACCTCACTCACAGTATTGAAAAACACACAAGTTTAAACTGCTTTCTATCCAGTGTCTGGACCAAAGACACTTTTACCAAACACTCTACTCACTGAGCTGTTGGCCTTTGGTAAAGCGAGGAGACCTCGCTCTCCTCTTGTGCAGCTGAGGTTTTTGCCTTTTTCTGCGACCTGCATTTGTGGTTTCTGTGTTCCACATGGTTTTTCTGGATACTTTTGTACGTCTTTGCCGTGTTTTTGTGGAGGTTTGGTGGATTTGTTTACTTTGAGAGTCTAAAATGGAAGAAAGCTGCTTTTTAAAGGTAAACAAAATGCTAGCTTATCAGCTAAACCCATTTGATACCTACAAATGTCTTCTTCTGAGACACTGAAGAGGCACCAAGAGCCCCCACACCTGCAGCACAGTGGAGGCTTCACAAGAGGTGCTACAGGAAACAAAAAAGGACAAACGAGAGATGGTGAAAGACTGTTGTGAAGTGGAGGGAGCAGAGGGAGGAAGGAGGAGGTGACCAGTGCAGGACACCACGCTCTGAAACAGGGACAAACCCAGGAAGCGTGGCACCATTTCAGAGGATCAGAGGATCTTGTTTCTTCCAAGTGCTACAGTTTCCCCGACCTCCAAGGTCAGGCGGGTCAGGTTGACACAGTGGCGGCGCGGCTCAGCCGCAGCAGCTCAGGACTAACATCTGAACACTATTTCGTTGTACACTTGTACAATGACAATAAAGCACTTACTTACTTACTTAATAAAATAATTTGTGCTTATCTGTAAAGTTAAGTAAAAGTAATTCTTCAGTGTCAGTGTGCTGATGTGGTTGAGTGGTTAAGTCACAGAGCATCCTAAAGTCTCCAGAGTTTGTGGGTTCAAGTCCCTCCTGTGTCGTTGTGCTGTTGGTCTGTGAGAGAGTTCTGTTGTCTATGATATTTTAATTATGAAAAGCACTGCTTTAAAACTGATCTGTTAAGTGTCTGTGACAGAGTTAGAATTGAACCCATTGAATGACGACGACACATTTATCCAAACACTCTACTCTTTGAGCTACTGCCATTGACAACCAGCATCTTCTGAATGCCATTGACCTGAGTAAAATAAACTCCATCCACAGAGTTAAGTAAAAATAATTCCTGACAGTAACAGCTGCAGTGCTGATGTGGTTGAGTGGTGAAGAAACAGGATGATGAACTGTTGTTCCTGTTTGTGGAGTGTAGGTTCAAGTCCCAATTGAGTTGTTGTCCAGTTCTACATCTGTCTGTCTGGTAATAATGAAAAAAACACTTTACTATAAAACGTCTCTATAAGTCACAGAGCCTCCTAAAGTCTCTGGTCCTGAGTTTGTGGGTTCAAGTCCCACCTGTGTCATTGTGCTGTTATTCTTATTTCAGTCTGTTGGCTGAGGTATGTTTGTGATCAAATAATAATGAATCAACTCTCTGGTTTAAAACTGCTGTAACCCACTGAGCCTGAGCTAGAGTCAGCACCAGCCTTCAAATGGTATTAATCACACTAACATAGCAAGTATCTCCAAAATTAACTCACTGGTTCCGATTGCCTGAACTATAGGGTTAGGGTTCACGTTGCTTCAAATGTATGTTTGCCATTGTCAAAACAAAACGTCTCCTTTGGTGGAGTATTTACATCCTGCATAAGGTTCTTATCATGATCATCTACCAGGAACGCTTATGTTTACCACATAATCTTTTAAAAATATATTTATTCAAGTAATTCTTTACAAGTCTGTTAAGGAAATAAACGGCAGAAAGTTCTTTCCCTCGCGATGAGTAGGTAGAGGAATTAGTGTCGCCCCATGGTGCAAGGACAAACGAGAACTAAACCAGGCCCAAAAACAGACCTAAAGAAACCGAGACAAAGGAGTGAAATATTTCCTTTCTTTAATATCAGTCAAATACATATAAACAAACAGTAGGAAAAGGGCTTTGTTTTCCACGAGGTCAGAGCACACCCACATTCACGCCGCAACATTTTGATCCATTTTACAGTTTTTTTTTCTTTCTTTTTGCGTCAGGTGTGTGCAGTAAAAAACAAACATTATCGTTATTATTATCATCAATATTATACATGGACAATAAATTAAAAAAGGAAATAGTTTGAAGCACTTTATTTACAAATCAAATTTAGAGAAATATAAATGAAACATTCCATTAAATCAGTAGCAACACAGACTGTGGGAGTGGCGCTGTCGGGCGCTGACAGGACACAGGCAGTGGACTGTCCAGCTGCGCGTTTGCATACAGTCAGTAAAGCTGTGATAGAACACGGGTTATTGTTGGACACATGACGAGATAACCCAGAGATCCTTAAGAGTCCTGAAGATAAGAGAGCCTGTTCGAGCAGCTGGGAACAGGAAAGAGACATGGATATACATTTGTGCTAAATGGTTCACGAGGCCTGTTGGAGGTCTGCGGGATAGATACAGTACAGTGGATATGTCTTATACTGCCAAATTAGAGTCCAGTTTAGCAGAGTAATGACATGATTCACTCAGCATCAATCATGTTTAAATATAATCTTGGTTACTGGCTCACCAGGGTGACCTTCACATCATTTAACAAGTATCTTTGAAAGATAAGTAGCTCCTTGATGTTTTGGTTTTGTAAAAGAAGCTCCTGCTGTAAAGTCAGACCCGAGGCGAACGTGAGGCAGCCCTGGGACACAGAGGCAGCCCTGGGACACAGAGGCAGCCCTGGGACACAGAGGCAGCCCTGGGACACAGAGGCAGCCCTGGGACACAGAGGCAGCCCTGGGACACAGAGGCAGTCCTGGGACACAGAGGCAGCCCTGGGACACAGAGGCAGATGACACGGCGGTGCGTTGGTATCTTTTACACTACAACACACATCGTATTGCCTGACACTGGTTTTCGCTGAAAACTTTCGGAGGCCGTTCTCAGCCGCTCTGCCTCATGTGAACATGAGAGAACTAAGACAAAGGCAGAATGGTCACGTCACAGCTCTATCCGAAAACTGATTGAACTTAATGAATCTAAAACGGTAATTGTCGTTTTTGGAAATTTGTCCGATCCTTCTGTTCTTGGCCCACTAAAAGGCTACTGTCACCAGTCAGCCAGGAGCCTTGGCGTGGTCCTAGATGGATCTTTTAAGTTGGACAAGCAAATAGGTTCAGTCGTAAAGTCAAGTTTTTACCAACTGCGTCTTTTGAGTAAAATTAAGCCGTATTTACCACATTGAGATCTGGAGCGTGTGATTCATGCCTTTATAACATGCCGCTTGGATTATTGTAACTCGTTGTATTGTGGGCTAGACCAAAGCTCGATCCATCGCCTGCAGTTGGTACAGAACGCTGCAGCGCGTCTGCTCACTGGAACCAAAAAGTTTGAACATATAACCCCTGTGTTGGCCTCTTTACATTGGCTCCCTGTAAAACACAGAATTCAGTTTAAAATGTTGTTGTTGGTGTTTAAGTGTTTGAATGTACCTCCGTACCTTTCTGAGCTTCTGACTGTTCATACTCCGAACAGAACATTGAGGTCAGCTAAATTTCTGTTAGATGTACCAAGGTCACGAATGTCGACCAGAGGAGACCGGGCTTTTGCCGTCGCGGCTCCGACGCTTTGGAATGGTCTTCCCTTAAATATTAGGGCAGCACAGTCTTTAGACATTTTTAAGTCTATGTTGAAGACCCACTTGTTTGCGAAGTCTTTTAACCAAAACTGAGCAGGACTTTTTGCTGGCATTTGTTTGTGTTGTATTTGTTTTTCTGCATCTTTATTTTTTATTTTTAAATAGTGTATTTTATATATATGTATTTTTGTGTACAGCACTTTGGGCAGCAATGTTGTTTTAAATGTGCTTTATAAATAAACTTGACCGTGACCTTGACCTGATTGGCTAAACTCACTCTCATTTTATTATGTTCTGAAGCTTCTCACATTTATATTTAGTCAAACAACGGCCTGTAAATAGTCTGCAGTGACTTACGTTGCCTTAGAAAGCCACGTTCATCCCAAGAAGTAGAAAGATACTGTGTATCTGTGTACTCACAGCGTATAAAAGCGTGTGTTAGGAACACAGCGCCGTTTGCTGGACAAAGGCGTGCACTGCAGTTTCATAGGTTTTTTTGACCCCTCATAGTTTTATGTAAAAGATCCAGAGAGGATGTGACGGCCGCGTTTTCCTGGAGACTATTGCCGTCACGTCTTATGCACAAATGAAAGTAGTAACATGGATTTAACTGATCAAAAACGGTCACTTTGCTTACGGGGAAATTAAGGTTATGGACGTATTACAGGGTTTTTGACGTACTGTCCACCAGATGGTTCTGTTGAAATAGCATGTAATCTGGAGCCTGAATATCGGAATTTAATCTGTAATTTCTTGACATGAGTAACAAATGTTGATGTGGGTTACTGCAATAATAGCAGAAAACATGGTCATGATAATGTGCATCATTGGGTAAACTAAGGAGCTTATAGCAAAGCCGGCTCATTAGCTGTTAGGTTGTTGGCCTGAGTGTAGCAAATGGGATTCTAGTAGTTTTTACAATGATGGTTTAACAAGTCATCAAATACTGTACTGTCACTTGTCTCTTTTCAGATATCCAGATTCTCATAAGCTCAAAGGTGCAACATTGTAAACTATACATTTTTTGTGTATAATTAGATAGTTGTCTCATAGACAATAACGACCTAATAGTAGAGTTGACCCGATACCAGTACTGGCCACAGATTTTCATATTGGTGAAAAGTACATAAACCATTTCACTAACCCACACTGTGCTGTATTTTTCTTGTTCCCACAGATGTGAGCCACCGCTTGGCAGTGAGTGGCTAATGCTATCGCTAAAACCCAAAGCACTAAACACTCACTGTGGAGACTCTGCAAGGTCTAAAAACTCTAATAATCAGAGAAACTATTTACAAATAAATAAATAAATAGAGAAAGTATTCATGGTAACTCTAAACCTTGACTGAGTCTTTAGTGGAGGCAGAATTTGATGGCGGGCCAACTTAAACCATGCTCTTTCCAGTTCCACAGCGAAAGGCTCGGGGACATGTTTCAGACTGGAACACTTAGAATCATTTACAAAAGTAGAAATAAGCCACAGTTGAGACATGGTCAGGCAGAGTGAGGGACGCTGTACACCATAAAAAGAGTCCGGCCCACCCCCAAAATCCTATTTACACTGACCCCGTCCCATCCCAGCACATACAAGAGGTAAGAGGAGAAAAGATTAAGAAACATTGGTGTCTGCAAAAGAGTCGGACATTTTCTTTTTTACATTTCTAGCACAAGACTGTACACCATCTTGTATTGAGAGAGGCAGTTTCCTATGGCCAAGCTAGACGTTAAGTACATATCATGCTGCACTAATATAGTGCAAAAATTATGCCTGGAAATAAAAGGGGAGAGGCAGGCAGAAGTGGTGGACGTACGTACGCTGTAAAAAGTGAACCGACTACATGAGTTAAAATGGCTTGATTTTTGTGTAGTTTTGACTAGTTTAGAATTGTATTAATCAAACCTACAATGTTTGACTTATGTCTGACTGTACTTTGCATTGAGGGAATAACATCAGCAAATGGAGTAAGATATACATTTTCTTTTCATTCCAAACGCATTTTTGTCACTTAATAATATGGGAAGAAAAATGTCAAATTTCAGATAGCTTAGTGAGCCAAAAATAATTTTACGGTGGGACTAACAGGCAAAGTAGACCAATCTGAGATATGTTTAGAGATGTATGTGGTTTAGGTCTGTCAAAGCACAGGATCACAAAACAATTAGCCCCTCCTGACGTCGCACCGTTCTCTATTGTCCGTAATCAGATTGTTGTTTCCGTAAATGCGACCAAAACTCAAAACTTAAAACGAATTCTCGACTCTTTGTCATTTTATCCCATGTAGATTTTCCGATTTTCTTTTGTTCGTGCAGTGTTATTCAACATTAAGTACATAACACAAAACCGGTGGAAAGATTGAGAAGTGTCCTCCCTCTGAGCTGCCACAGATCCGACGAACACCCGGCGGTGAACATTTTGTGCTTTGAGGGCAACACGTCGCTCAGACCTCTCCGACAGCGAGTTAGCGGCAGTGGCGGATGGTTCGAAAGGCAGAATTCCAGAAAAAATATCAAAAATATGAAGGCTCGAGTGAAAAACGGAAATAAAACGAAGAAAACGTCGTCAAGCCTGAATGCACTGCAAAAACAGACATTGAAATATAAGTTGAATTGACTTGAGTAGATATGACTAGAATTAATACCTCATTAGGACTATTTTGTTTTTCAACTTTACAAGCAAGATGTATATGTTTCCCAATATTTTTTCCCAAAGACTTAATAGCCAAATCATGTGAACTAGTTGAATTTACATAAAATCTCAAGTAAAAAAATCAACTTGACTTTTTTTGTTGTTTCAATGAGATATGTTTTTGCAGTGCACCAGTTTTCAGAAGTTTGAGAAAGTCCACATTTGCTCAGAGGCAGCCTGATGATGGAGCAGGGGTGACCGTGACGACCCTGTGTATCCCTGCGGCGGCGGTGTCGAGGCCGGGTCCGTGTCCATGGCGACTGACCCGGCGTGGTGCGGTGAGGGCAGGGAGGGCAGGGCGGGGGTGATGGTCACATGTCCGCGTCCCCATCGTACGCCAGCGTGAGCGGTTTGAGCCGGTTGTTCATCTGCCGCCGCTGGGGCTTCTTTGGCTTTTTACTGGAAAATATGATGGAAAAAAAAAGGTTACGCCAGGACTGAACTAGGCCTAAACCAGGACAAAAGCAGGATTAAATAAAGTTTAATCTGGGGCTAAACGAGGATGAAAGGGAGACACTGCAGGCATTTTCAGGTTTTGGGGCCAGTATGCTTTCTTATAATATATAATCTCTCACAAATAAATTGCTTCATGTGGCGACAACATCTCCATATAAGTATTATTATTTTGTATTTAATTTTTTAAAATGTACTTATTTTCTTGCCTGGTTTAGATTTTAACCTCAGTTTTTTCCCTCTGGATTATTTTGCAGGAAAATGTGTTTAGTCAAAACAGCGTCGCCAACTACTCTATTTCTTCATAACATGAGTGAAAGCAGTATTTTCAAATTTAACAAAAACTGAAGTAAAAGTAGTTGATGTTGACAAAATAATTAAATAAAATATACTGACTAAAATTACATTAAGAGTAAAAAGAATTATTTGGCCATATCTTGACTAAAACTAAATTACATTTTCGTCAAATGACTAAGACTTAAATTAAAGTAAAATATGTTGTCAAAATTAACACCGATTCAAAGACATAATAACTTATCCTAACTCACCTCAGGAAAAAACAACAACTCTGTGTCTAATACAACATTTAAACTCAATATACTCACTATATATATACACTCACCTAAAGGATTATTAGGAACACCATACTAATACTGTGTTTGACCCCCTTTCGCCTTCAGAACTGCCTTAATTCTACGTGGCATTGATTCAACAAGGTGCCGAAAGCATTCTTTAGAAATGTTGGCCCATATTGATAGGATAGCATCTTGCAGTTGATGGAGATTTGTGGGATGCACATCCAGGACACGAAGCTCCCGTTCCACCACATCCCAAAGATGCTCTATTGGGTTGAGATCTGGTGACTGTGGGGCCATTGTAGTACAGTGAACTCATTGTCATGTTCAAGAAACCAATTTGAAATGATTGGAGCTTTGTGACATGGTGTATTATCCTGCTGGAAGTAGCCATCAGAGGATGGGTACATGGTGGTCATAAAGGGATGGACATGGTCAGAAACAATGCTCAGGTAGTCCGTGGCATTTAAACGATGCCCAATTGGCACTAAGGGGCCTAAAGTGTGCCAAGAAAACATCCCCCACACCATTACACCACCACCACCAGCCTGCACAGTGGTAACAAGGCATGATGGATCCATGTTCTCATTCTGTTTACGCCAAATTCTGACTCTACCATCTGAATGTCTCAACAGAAATCAAGACTCATCAGACCAGGCAACATTTTTCCAGTGTTCAACTGTCCAATTTTTGTGAGCTCGTGTAAATTGTAGCCTCTTTTTCCTATTTGTAGTGGAGATGAGTGGTACCCGGTGGGGTCTTCTGCTGTTGTAGCCCATCCGCCTCAAGGTTGTGCGTGTTGTGGCTTCACAAATGCTTTGCTCCATACCTCGGTTGTAACGAGTGGTTATTTCAGTCAAAGTTGCTCTTCTATCAGCTTGAATCAGTCGGCCCATTCTCCTCTGACCTCTAGCATCAACAAGGCATTTTGGCCCACAGGACTGCCGCATACTGGATGTTTTTCCCTTTCACACCATTCTTTGTAAACCCTAGAAATGGTTGTGCGTGAAAATCCCAGTAACTGAGCAGATTGTGAAATACTCAGACCGGCCCGTCTGGCACCAACAACCATGCCACGCTCAAAATTGCTTAAATCACCTTTCTTTCACATTCTGACATTCAGTTTGGAGTTCAGGAGATTGTCTTGACCAGGACCACACCCCTAAATGCATTGAAGCAACTGCCATGTGATTGGTTGATTAGATAATTGCATTAATGTGAAATTGAACAGGCGTTCCTAATAATCCTTTAGGTGAGTGTATATATATATATACAGTGAGGAAAATAAGTATTTGAACACCCTGCTATTTTGCAAGTTCTCCCACTTAGAAATCATGGAGGGGTCTGAAATTGTCATCGTAGGTGTATGTCCACTGTGAGAGACATAATCTAAAAAAAAAATCCAGAAATCCCAATGTATAATTTTTTAACTATTTATTTGTATGATACAGCTGCAAATAAGTATTTGAACACCTGAGAAAATCAATGTTAATATTTGGTACAGTAGCCTTTGTTTGCAATTACAGAGGTCAAACGTTTCCTGTAGTTTTTCACCAGGTTTGCACACACTGCAGGAGGGATTTTGGCCCACTCCTCCACACAGATCTTCTCTAGATCAGTCAGGTTTCTGGGCTGTCGCTGAGAAACACGGAGTTTGAGCTCCCTCCAAAGATTCTCTATTGGGTTTAGGTCTGGAGACTGGCTAGGCCACGCCAGAACCTTGATATGCTTCTTACAGAGCCACTCCTTGGTTATCCTGGCTGTGTGCTTCGGGTCATTGTCATGTTGGAAGACCCAGCCTCGACCCATCTTCAATGCTCTAACTGAGGGAAGGAGGTTGTTCCCCAAAATCTCGCAATACATGGCCCCGGTCATCCTCTCCTTAATACAGTGCAGTCGCCCTGTCCCATGTGCAGAAAAACACCCCCAAAGCATGATGCTACCACCCCCATGCTTCACAGTAGGGATGGTGTTCTTGGGATGGTACTCATCATTCTTCTTCCTCCAAACACGTTTAGTGGAATTATGACCAAAACGTTCCATTTTGGTCTCATCTGACCACATGACTTTCTCCCATGACTCCTCTGGATCATCCAAATGGTCATTGGCAAACTTAAGACGGGCCTTGACATGTGCTGGTTTAAGCAGGGGAACCTTCCGTGCCATGCATGATTTCAAACCATGACGTCTTAGTGTATTACCAACAGTAACCTTGGAAACGGTGGTCCCAGCTCTTTTCAGGTCATTGACCAGCTCCCCCCGTGTAGTTCTGGGCTGATTTCTCACCTTTCTTAGGATCATTGAGACCCCACGAGGTGAGATCTTGCATGGAGCCCCAGTCCGAGGGAGATTGACAGTCATGTTTAGCTTCTTCCATTTTCTAATGATTGCTCCAACAGTGGACCTTTTTTCACCAAGCTGCTTGGCAATTTCCCCGTAGCCCTTTCCAACCTTGTGGAGGTGTACAATTTTGTCTCTAGTGTCTTTGGACAGCTCTTTGGTCTTGGCCATGTTAGTTGGATTCTTACTGATTGTATGAGGTGGACAGGTGTCTTTATGCAGCTAAAGACCTCAAACAGGTGCATCTAAATGTAGGATAATAAATGGAGTGGAGGTGGACATTTTAAAGGCAGACTAACAGGTCTTTGAGGGTCAGAATTCTAGCTGATAGACAGGTGTTCAAATACTTATTTGCAGCTGTATCATACAAATAAATAGTTAAAAAATCATACATTGTGATTTCTGGATTTTTTTTTTTAGATTATGTCTCTCACAGTGGACATGCACCTACGATGACAATTTCAGACCCCTCCATGATTTCTAAGTGGGAGAACTTGCAAAATAGCAGGGTGTTCAAATACTTATTTTCCTCACTGTATATATATATATATATATATATATATATATAGGACTACACCAAACATCCAATGACACAGGTGACGTTTTGATGATGAACACAAGGGGGCAGCAGAAGGCATGGGATATGAGAACTGGCACTGATGTGAGAAAAGACATCTCCTATTAAACATGCTGAGTACTAACAATGCTCATTCACCTTCTGTAGGAAGTGTAATCTAGCAGAGCAAAAGTACCTCTAAGAGTAGTTTTACCACTCTACTTCTAGAGTATTTTTTTCCCCTCAAGTACACATGCTCAATACTTATGACTCCAGTGAAAGTGGAATTTAGTCGACATTTAAATGTTGGTTTCTTTAACATTAGATTGATCACATTACTGTAAGTTATAGGGTCAAATGTATTCATAATTGTGTCACATACTCGTTATACAAATTAAATATATATCACAAAACCAAGCTTTTAATTGATAAATAATTATGATAAATAAATGTATCTGATAGCCTGTTTCCTTGAATAGCACCTGTATGTCAACGGGCACCTTCAGAACCCACAGCGCTCACTTTTTCCATCTCCAATGGATTAAGATAAGTTTAACCTCTTAACCCCCGCCTTAACCAAACACATTTTCTCCAGTTCAGCTTTGCCCAAATGTAAAAGCTTCTCGACTGGACCTTACAGCTTACAGGTCAGTGTAAGCGCCTCATTTCAAAGCTACACTAAAACTACTAAGACCTACAAAAGTCATCATAACTTTTTTTGTCACACTTGCCGCGTTTTAATCACATTTTTGAAGCGTTTTTGGCGTGTTTTCGTGTCTTTTTTGCCTCATTTTTGTCACTTTTTTGTCTTGTTTTTGGAGTTTTTTGCTGCTTTTCATTCACGTTTTCCTCACTTTTTTGCCGTTCTTTTGTGGCTTTTTCATCCCTTTTCAGGCATGTTTTGTCGTTCTTTTGTTGTGTTTGCATCCTTCGATTTTGTCGCTGTTTTGACGTTTTGTTCAAGAAGCTTTTAGATTCGGTGTAAGTCGAACTGGAGAAAATGTGCTCACTTCAGGTTGGGGGTTAAGGGATTAAAAGCGTAGGAAACGTTTTGAATTCAGTCCAGATGACTACACTTTGAAAACTTTCGCTAAGGTGGAACACTTTGTCACATGACTCATCATCTTCATCTACTGCTCTTTACCTCCAGACTGTTCATGCGGCTGGGCAGGCTGCACGGGCACTGCCGGTGATCAGGCACTCGACTTTGACAGTGTAACTATGTGATGAGCGTTTCGATTTGAGGCTGCGGGGGTGAGGGCGTGAGCGGACATGGCGGTAGCTGCTGCCACGGCTCCTCGGTCAGAGCGCGCCCCAGCGTCGGCATCGGCAGCTCTGATTGGCTGAGCCGTCGCTGCAGCTCCTCCCTCTCCAACTCCTGACAGGCGGGGCATACGTAAGGCACGATGGTGCTGTCAGGCTCCGCCCAGTACCCCTCCCCGTCGGAAGGGGGCGGCGTGGAGCACGAATGGCAGACAATGCAACAGTAACTGAGGACGGATGGATGGATGAAAGGAGACGAACAAAAAGACAAAAAAAAAAAAAGAGTAAAACAATAATGACAAATGAATAAACACTGAAATGAAACATGATGTGGATGGATGAACAGGTTGGGTCACGTTCTTTGATGAAAAATCTCAGAACTACTCTTTTCACTGACTACTTATTACTATTGCTGCATTATACTGTAGGCTATATACATTTTCAACCAAATAATGATACAGATACATGGAACATTGTGGTTTAATGGCCCGAATTCTTACACGTAACAAGGAATGCTAACAATAATTATCTATCGTTAGCGTCATGCTACATGCTAACAACTAGCTTGGAGTGCCAATTATTCACTTGAAGAGGACAATCTGCTGTGTCAAAACATTCATAAGGACCTGATTGTGAGTCAACTTTATTTATGTGTGCTAGACATGCTTATAGTCTGCTAGAAAACATCTAAAAAGACAGACTTTGTTCCCCCATGCTAGTTTGGCACTATATTGACTATATGGAGTTGATCTCTGCCCCTCATCGGAAAATGTCTCCAATTGTATAATGGGGTGGCCATAATCAGGGGTTAAAGTGGGCGGGAACGGTCGGGAACGGCGTCCCCCACCTTCGCATGGCAAAAAAAGAAAAGAAAAAAAAGTTCATGATTGCAACTTTGTCATTTTCACGCACATACGAAATTCTGCCTGTGAGATACATCAATGCGATAAAAGTACTAGGTTGGGCCTACTCAATATGCGTCCCGGGGGCCAAAAAATATAATCTGACCTCATTTTCCATAAAAATTATATTTTTTCCGGCATTATCCGCGCTGCATTCGCGTAGGTCCACAGCAAGTTCGCGGCATCGTCTCCTAGCGCGGGCTCAAATGAAAACATGGCTCTGTTAAACGGCGTAACGCTAAACTGAGAAAACAGGAGGCTTATCGTTGGACGGACTGACAGATTTGATCAAACCGCAGCACAAGGACAGCATGAATCGTGTTTGCTCGGATTATCCCATGCAGAACGCGGTCCGCGTCAGATGCAGCGTGTGTTCCTGCCTTCACCGGTGCAAAGGGCTTAACCAGTGACTTTAAGGTAAGGAACACCAGTTCAGCTGTGGATGTTTGTAAAGCGGACGATAAAGCTGATGGTGCGTGAGTTTTGGAAAACTGCTCTGCACCACCAGCACTCGTGTTTAACCGGTCACCACGCTAAACCTCGCTCCCTGGGCTCTAACTAAATAACATCCGAATCATTCATTTGACAGGTGCATTTTTCTTCCTTTCTGCTCTGACTTCATTCAATACGTGTTTGTGGGAAATGTACAAGCGCAGAGATGCTCTTTGCAAAGTTAACATGGTAAACGAGGCTGAAGCTGAATATGTGGATGAGCGCGCCATCTCCAAGGAGCGCTTCATTTACTGAGTTTTTTCGTAAAGCGCGAGGTCTGGACAGAACAGCGTTTGGTCCGCCCTTATTTATTATTTTCCATGGTCTGTCTGCTCAGCGCTGAGGAGCAGTGGCTGAGCAGGAGTTAGTCATGTTGTTTGAGATGTACTGGTCTCATTCTGTATTAGGCCTTTGGCCTGGTTTAGATGTGATTTAGTCCTGCCTTAGTCCTGATATTGCATGTTTTTGCCCTGGCTTAATCCTGGTTTAGTTCTGAGTCCTAGTTTATTATTAGGCTCTTTATTATTCTGTATTAATCTATTGCTGTGTTTTTTTCTTTTTTTTTCCTCCAAAGCCTTAAAATGCTGGAATATAATATAACTTTTATGTTTAGGCCCAATTCTATTCTGTTCAAGCAGTGATGATAATTAAATTTTCATTTATTTATCCCAAAAATATGAATACGTTTGGTGGTGGGAGGCTCACCCCTGACCAGCCTGCAAGAGCCCTGCTGTAAGCACCACTGACTGTGAAAGAGGATTTTCTTAAATAAAGAACATAATAACAAGCCAAAATTGTTAATAAGTAATGTTTCAGCACACATGTTCATTTCTTTGGTTGGGCCTTCTTTGAATAAGTGGATCCTGACATTTTATTTGTTTATATGTTGTTATAATCTATTAAGCTCCTCTCTGGGCAGGCATGGTGCTCTGCAGTCCTACATCTAAGAAGAACCCAAAAGAGTGGATCTGGCAAAAGCAGAATTTGTTCATTTAGTAAATCACATAGACCTCCAATCATTTATGATTGTTAAAACCTACTAAAGGATATCTAAAAATAATTCAAGGTATTAAAAATATTGGAAAATAAAATAATTACAGTATCAAATACCTCGTATTGTGCAGTATCTGTTCAGAACCCATGACTACATGTCAGTACCTAAGTACATAAAAAAATATAAAATGTAGCGCGATTCCTACTGCTTGTTAAAGGTTAGAGTTCCCCCACCTCCCAAATCCCACTTTAACCCCTGGCCATAATGAAACCTGTGGACCATATTTGGTTTTATGTTATTATTTTTTAGGTTTAACAGACTGAGTCATATACATAGACAAACTGCAATACAGCACTCATACTAGCATTATAAGCATTGGGCCCATCTTTTCCCTGGATATGCATGAGGTATTTTAGCCACACACTGAATGAACCAGGAATCTTTTAACCAGTAACTGTCTAGCTCTTTTACTTTTTATTACTTCATTTAACCTTTAGTTACTCAGGAAAGATCCGCTGAGAAAATGTCCTGGCCTTGAAGTAGCTCCCCAAAGAATTCAACATTTCCATTTGTCCAGAAACATGTTAAACACAATATGAAAACATTCAGTCGTGTGTTTTTATTTGACTCTTATATTGGCTACTGTGAAGTGGGTATTCTGCCATTGTGTCTCAAATGTGCACAAAAGTCTTTATAGACGGTGTACAATTGACAGGGAGACCTATCCAGTTGCCTATATGGAACACAGATCTTTTCTTTCTCCAAGCTAGTGAATTGCTGTTGTACGCTCCTGGCCCGTTGCTTACTGAGGGAAAAAGAAGTTCAAAAACATGAACTCAGCCTGTGAGATGAAACATCAAAGAACTGTGTGAACTGAATGACGTTGACTGAGGATGCGTGGATAACAACTGAGCGCCTAACGGATGGGTGTGCCATTACCATGCTAGGTAGGTCATGGAGACGATGAAGACCAGCAAGACGAAGGCTCCTGCTGCCACGCCGTACACCCACGTCTTCAGCTTCCATCTGCACACACACATAAAGGAGAAAAGATTAGGACGCGACTTTATCCTGCTGTGTGTTAGATGGTGGGGCACTGGAGTGAGCACAGGTGAGAATTGTAATGAATCTGCAGCTCAAGGTTCAAAATGCACTTTAAAAAAATCTGGTATAAGACACATGGTTTTGCAATTAACTGTTCCCGTTGGCAAAGAAAAGTACTTTCTTAAAAGTGTTATATTTAATCACATAAAGTCCATTTTCCCCTCGCAGTATCTTGTATTCATGAAGCAGACATTTAAACTCAAAACTAGCACTGATGGTGAAAGCAAATAGCCAAGTAAGGGCTTATATTGTAAATCACTATGTTTGCGGAAAGCTGTATGAACTCAAGTTAGAGATAAGTAGTAACTAGATATTTAGTAATAACAAAGCTCTACTTTTTTCAGTTTGAAAACATGAAAAAAGATCAATGTTTCATTGGGAAGTTTAGTTTAATGAAACATATTTTTTAAAAGTTGTAATTTGTTGATTCATTCTGGAATATAGATAATATCAAAATGCAGCATTGGAGGTAATTCTATTTATAGAATTGCTTCTTAAGTTGTGGCTTACTGTAGTATACCATGCTATCTATGACATTTCACATAATCACATTTTAGAACATGAATGCATTCTTTCATTGTCGAGTGTGGGGTGTAACGTCCTTACTGGACCACTAGAGGGCAGTGGAATCCAAGGTAATTTTGTTCAAATGAAGTGACAGATTCCAGCCAAAGGGAAACTGTAATTCCTGTACAAACCTTCAACTGTAGGGCATGTAGTAAATCAGTGCAGCTACTATTACTACTACAACTTCTGCAAACAATTACACAAAGTTCTAAAAGTATTTTTATTTGTATGCTATTGGACTGCTTGTATTATCATTTCCTCATATGTCCACAAATATGTTTTTACAAATGTTTGATCGTCATAAGGAATTAAGAACCTCTCCTTTGCACAACTTGTGGCCCCGGAACACTGGCTTACACCGGGCCCCTGGCAAATCTCCCAGCGGCCCCGATCTGAACTACAGCGTGACGCAAACAAACATGTGATGGCCTGGTTGCTGCATGTGAAAAGAGTGTATTTTTAGCCAGTGAGAATGAGCGTTGTCAGAAACCGTGTTAATGAAGTGAGAACAAACACTTAGCCTGCAGATACCGTCTCTTTCCTGGCTTTTTTGTTTGTGTTCAAACAAAATGGGATTCGTGGCTTTTTAACGGGAGCTGAGTAAAACAAACAGTAAAAAATAAGAAAAGCGAGGGTACTTTTCAGAACTTTTTACCACATTACAGCTTTATTTTCTCATCCAAAACAGACCTGGAGTTGTGCTTCCAGCCTCTATAGCGCATCTTTGAGTGATCTTTCAATCTTCCCCACAGCCTGTGTTGCTAGGACTGCGGCTTCACTAAAGCCACACGGATACGTTTTTTCCTTCTCTTTATTGAAACAGCTGTGCAGCAAAGGGGCTGACAGTATGATTGAAAGCTTGAAAATCAGAAAGTGAAACGACTGAATATTTTTGTTTCAGCTGTTGCATTTTATAAGTATCAAAGAGAGTGATGAAGATGTGTTTGAAATTCTTACCAAATACATACGAAAAGGAAACTTTGTTAAAGTTTGAAAAGAAGTTTAATACCTGGTCCAAAGGGCTGAAGGAACCACGTCCGCCCTGCCCGGCCCGGGGAGCTGTTGGCGGGCTGGGTGGGGTTGAACGCTCGGATGGTCTTGACGTCCGCCTTGTTGTCTCCGGCCGTGGGGATCTCCAGCACTGGGATCACAGTGCACTGGTCCAGCAGGCCGTCCGAGGTCATCACCTCCGTGTAGCCCTCCTCGCAGCCGCACACGCCGGCCTGCAAGAAGCGCACGCCACAAAGTGTTTGCAAGACCGATTTTACAGCAAGGACGCACATGGCCACGTACTATACTCTGTCTGACCGCCAAACAAGTGCCGTTCTGGTTGCACTAAAGTAGCTCAGGCGGTAAAGCGATAGTTGTTCTCAGCATTTTGTTTGGGTCAGGGGTCTCCAAAAATATTGTTCAAAACCGACTTGTACCTATAAAAACAGCAGGGAGCTACTTATGCTTCCAGGATAGCCACTTGACAACCATAGGCCTTTGTGCATTGTCAAACACAAAGAAAGGTAAACATCTACAGTTTCATCAGTAAACGTATGTAGAAATGTATTCAGGTTTTGTGGAGATTCTCGTACAGGGCTGAAGAGATACGGCTTGGAGGTTTAGAAGGCCCTCTGCTGACTTAGAAAGAAAGCTCCATGTTACAGACACAATACAAGCAGACCTTATTGGTAGAGGTCGACCGATATGGGTTTTTGTCAGGCCGATGTCGATCTTGGCCGATATTTTTGACCAGTTTTTCCAAATGTCTTGTCTATAATCCTGTGTATGAAGCTTCTAAACTGTCAAATGTGTCAGCGTTGAACTGTGACAGCAGGGGGCACTTTATTAGGGCCACAGGGCTGATTTATTCAGGACATTCCACACACCAACAAAAAACATTCACTACTGGTCAAAGGTTTGGGGTGACCCAGGCCAGTTCTATAGCTTCTTTAATCGATTTTCTAAACGGATAAAAATTGGTACTATATTGTAAGGCGTAATAATACCTTCCATCATGCATTCAAACCTTTAATTAACCAGGAAAAAATCTCATTGAGATCAAACATCTTACAAGAGTGACCTTAGGAGCACTTCGACATTCACGCAGTAATACCTTCACTCCAAAAGATTTCTGAAGATATTAAGGCGTGGATGCCTTACAATGTAGTACCCCTTTTTATCCGCTTAGAAATGTGTTTAATTTTGTTCTAACTAGACTTGGATCGTGTAACTACTCAGTAACCGTATTTAAATAGGGGAAACGTGGAAGAGCTTGGTCGCTTCTAATTTCACCCCCGTTTGGCCCCATAGAGGAGAGGAGGAGAGGCTAAATGCTAACAACATCTTTGGTCTTTTTGCGTGACTAAGCGCACGTACAATGACAGCTCAGGTAAGAACATATCTCAGTATGGAAAAATGGTGGCAGAGCTCTCCAATACAAAAAAAAACGGTAAGTCTCTATCACTGTCAGTTCGGGAGATATCAGCCTTTATCGATGTTAGATCGGCCGATAGCTGATATTGTAAAATACCCAAATATCAGTGTGATATATTGGCTGGCCGATATATAATTCGACCTCTACTTATTGGCAAACAATGTGCTAAAATGTAATGAGTTATCATAAAATAATGCCATTGTAGTGTATGCAATTTCTGAGCACTGCTGAAATGCTCAGGACAAGAGTAGTACACATCCAGATTGGAAAATGATAATGTATGTAACAATCCTGTAAAGTAAACAAAAACACCCAAAGCTCCATGAGTGCAGCACAATGCTACCCCGATCATTGTCTTCTCTCACAAGTGATCAGGGTTAAAAGCTCTAAAAGGTTGATGTATAGTGATTTGTCTTCTTTCATGACATGATTTTTTCCCCCATACGTGAATCAATTTCTCCTCTCCGCTCGTGTTCGCACCTGTCACTGACTTCCCGCCTCTTCACGCGGAGGTGTTGACAATGTAACAACACCTCTGGATCCTTCCTCCTCCACTTCAGAAGCACACAGAACGTTTATTTGAGCAAAGTCAACAACAACAACAAAAAATCCTCCAGTTAAGTCGACCTCCATATGTGGGTCACAGCCAGTCGGCGAGCGTGACCTCTGGAGACTGTTCATCTCCAGCGCACACCTGACCTGCTAATATTGATTTTACACTTCACACACAATGAGCTTTGTGCTGGTCCGGGAGAAAATATAGGACAGCAGAAATGTAGTAGAAGAAATGGTTCTTTCTGTATGGAAACACTTCATAAATGTTCTGTTTGGGTGTTTAAAAAGGCTAATACTTATCCTGTCCAAATAAAGAGAAGTAAAAGAAGAATGTTCTTTCTTATGGGAGGAATTGAGGCCGTTCTCAAATATATCCTAATGAGAATAAAGGCTGCTTGTGAGTTTTCTAAGCGACCGACAAATGCAGATTCAAACGTACACATGCAAAAACAGCAGATTCTCCTTTCACATTTCATTATTCTATTGGGTTTTCAAAAACTATAAATGAAATAGTTGCATATTTGAATTTCTGTGCAACTAGGGAATAAGCGTTAAACATGATTTTTGGCTGAACAATTAATCACAATGGAAGCAATCATTTATGCCAGGGGTAGGCAAGTTAGCGACGTGGAGGGCCGATTTTTATCATCGTCAAAACACCAAGGGCTGAACCTGACCACTGTAGCCCAAAGTAAACAACCATTTTGTGTGACAATGACAATGTTACATTATACAGGATATGACCCAGTGGGATGTTCTGCCTGGAAATGTATTTTAGACAGTATTTGAGCTCTTATGTGTATAATGGAGGTGGGACTCGCTAATTTTTTTTTTTTTTGAGTTAATTATGGCCTTTGTAATTAAGCATAATTTATTTAGGGGTTGTATTTACAAATATTTTCGATGCTTCTTTGTATTTTCCTAAATTTTATTTATTTATTTTCGTGGAGATGTGAGGCCTGTGTGATCATTTCAAACACTTCAAAGACAGACGCAGTTTGATTTATTTTGGAGAGTTAAATTATTCTTTTAAAATAGGTTTATGTCGGCTGTTTGAATAAACAAGTTTGACAGTAAAATTGTGTTTGGCTTCACCCTGTGTTCGTCCATAAGCACCGTCTTGCTGGAAAAATGAAACTGAAAAAGTGTCTATGCCGCTGATTAATTTCGATTAATTCATTTAAACACACTAAACACTGTGTAATTAATTAATCGGAATTAATCAAAAAAAGTCCCGGCCCTAATATCTACCCCTGAGGTACCCCTGATTTATGCCATCCATAATCATTCATCATATTGCTCATACAGTATATATGACTAGGAATCAAAACTATGGAAACAATTTTCAGTTCATTTCTAGTTTATCGTCATTGCAAAACGTTTCAGACAAATAGCCGTTAGACATTATACAAAAACCATGCAGCCCAACCAGCAACCGCAATAGCAACATTATCTTAAGTCCATCCTACAACTGTCTTTACTATCATTATGTCACTGGTCAAAACATGTATTGTATTGTTGAAAATGGTCTGTGAATTGCTGAAAATGGCTCGTTGTCCAATGTCCAACAAATATCCCAGTTGGTCGCATTGGCATGATGACTGCTCTGCCGCGACGGGATGGGGCGTTGTGTTTTGTTGCGTTTCGACCCCGCCCCTCAGCCCGATCCGTCTCTCCACAGGGGAGGATAATCGGAGCAGGAAAATCCCCATAATGCAAAAAGCCTGGCAGATCCGCACCCCGGTCATTTCGATCGCAAACAAAGGAAGAGGGGTGTTTTTGTGTGTGTGGGAGTGTTTTGGGGGTATTTACACTGGGGAGGTCGGAGGGCATGTGTGATCATCGTCAGTGGGGGTTGTAAACAGGCTCGATACGCCGTGTGCTGGTCGCCACATGGCTTTGAAAATTGAAAGGCTTAGACAAAAGGTTGAAATCAGTTGGACATAAAGGAACTCTAAAACAAACACTACTCTCCAATCTTCGGAAAAAAAAGAAGCTGTAATGAGTGTGCGTATATTCAGCAGAGCCCTGTTCATAATAGAGGGCCTAAATTTAAGTGGCACTTATTACATTACATAGTGGCTGAAATGTAATTAGTGCTGACAATCAGGCCCTAATTGTGAGCAAACGAAGGCATTCAGACTTTTTCACGCCACTTATGGATAGGAATAGTCTACAAATCCTGTTAAAAAAGCTACGACTATGGATGTATGCTTGCTGTTTATGATGATATTGGTACAAATGTATGTTCTAATGTAATTGCTGCCAAAGCTAAGATCATTAGTGCTGCCAACGAAGCTTCCAACACTTAAACTTGGGGCTGGGTACCTTTCAAACCCTTTCCAAACCCAGTACTCGATTGACAATACTGGGACCTGAGCGAGATTGTTTCAGTATCTAACCTACATTACACCGGCTCTAGAACCTTAAAACAGAAAGATAACGTTTACTTCTTCCATGAAAGACAATTTCTT
This sequence comes from Neogobius melanostomus, assembly GCA_007210695.1. NCBI lineage: Eukaryota > Metazoa > Chordata > Actinopteri > Gobiiformes > Gobiidae > Neogobius > Neogobius melanostomus. Next base: position 678,585 of record VHKM01000678.1, read on the forward strand.
TGACCAAAACCAGTAGTTTTCTTTATTTATTTTAGCTGGGACATCGAAGGAACTTTGGTGGTGTCTTAGGACCCGCCATTTTTTGGCACTAGTTGTGAGTACCACTTTGTTTATAAACTTTACAAACCATTATCTATTAATACCTCCCCATCCCTCTACTCCGCATTCTCGTTTCTCGCGAGGATGAAAGCTTTAGAGCTTGTCATCTCCTCTGAAGCCCTAAATAAGGCCGTCATTCACAATGTTTGCCTTCGATCACCATCTTTGTTGGATCAATAAATGATAAATGTGCGGTATACCCATATTTTGAGGTAATAATAGTGAAAAGGAACCAAGCCCCACTTAAAGTTAGCCTGGTGAGACCAGATTTATACTAATCTGATTAGTAGATTAGTTTACTTGCGGTCATGTATTGTTCGCGAGCAGCGTCACTCATCAAACCCGGAAGTCCCTCCAATAACAACAGAGTGAGAGCTTTCTTCCAATCGGCGGTAAATTACCAAAAACACATCGAAAGTAGGTGAGTTTCGTGATTCATAACCTTCTGTGAATATTAACGCAGAACCGTTAACAACACCGCATCAACAGCAAATGCCCGCCCTTCGCTGATTGGTTTTCTCCACTTCCTGTTTGCTTGCGTACGTACCGCTGTGGAAATGTAGTTGATGCTCAATCGCTGGTACACTGGTGAGTCTGGTTTCCAGGCAAACTTAAAATATACGTAGATGACGCCATTTGTCAGAGAACTTTTGTCTAAGAAGTTTGGCGACGGTGTCCCGGCTGTAAAATACAGATGAACTTCATGGACTCATCCGTGTGACGTACAGTGTACAGTGTGGGCTGGCGTTTTTGAATGTGGAAGAGGGAGACAAACACGCAGGAAAACAGGTACAAGTTTTAGAAGGATATAACACGACTAAAAGAAGACATGGCACTGTTAAGACCGTGTAATGTGAGTGCGCGCAAGGCTAGAACAGTATTTAGTCGTATCTAAAGATCTATGGTCCGTGTACCGTTCGTTCAATCAATTTTCAATTTGAAAACAACAATGAAATTACCCAGAAACGTGTGCCATCAGCATTTTTCATTTCAGAGAGTACATCTAGGTGGACACAAGACTCGTGCGTTGTTTAGTGGAGGAGAGAGGAGAAACGCACGAGTTACGCACCCCAGGCAGTGCCAGCCTGCTACGGGCGCGTTGGCCACCTAGCATAGCGCTGTAGTTAGCTCCGTGCATAACCAATCCCATCTCGGAGCAAGTCATAGAATCAAAAGAGTGCTAATACCCCAGGACAAATAACTGGAAATTGAACAACTGCAAAAGGTGTATACAATCTCCGTGTTAGTTTTTCCCTATTAGAAATTGAACCCCGAAAGACGAGCCCAGTGTTTCAGGTGGGACCTTAATGTGAACCGTACAGCCGAACTTCCGGCTATACGCAAATCGATAAAACAAAATAATCACGCTCTGAGGCTGTGATTTCAATTTTCATTTTTCCGTTTTTGCCATTTTGAGTGATTTTGTTTCATTTTATGAAATGAAAAATGCTGATAACACACGTTTCTGGGTAATTTCATTGTTGTTTTCAAATTGAAAATTGATTGAACAATCGGTACACGGACCATCTATCAATCTATTTTCAAACAGAAGGCCCTTCAGTGCCGCCACAAGAAGCGTAAGTGGAATCCTCCCAGTCTGAGAGCCACTTGTAAAGGCGGTGGCCAGTTTATTTCGAGTGCCGCGCTGACCTTTTACATTGCTCATAAATGAAGCTCACACGCAGCAGCGGACACTAGGACTTTACCGACCGTGCGACGCTAATAACTGAACCTCGATGTACGCTGACATTTGGACATGACAGCCGTATCGATCGGCCGCTGTCTACACCTGATCAGCCGGCCTGCCGAATGGTGTACACACAAAAAAAAGAAAGAAAAAAAAAAGACGTGCTATTTCAGACATCTGTTCAGAGAGAGCCCCGCCACGGCCCATTAAATACTCTCAATGCGTCAATAGGAGTCGGACTAATTAGTTGAGATTGCAGAGTGTGGAAACAAAAAGCAGTAAAGAGGGGATTTAATTAAACTGCCTTTGTGAAAGTGCTCTTGACAAATGAAACAGACTTTGGTAAACCGATTAATGTGACCGCAATTGTACAACAACAAAAAGTATTAAAGTTTGTAGGGTACGTTCGTGGACGGTAAGTAATTAGGGCTGTCAAAGTGTGGAAGTGCGCGGACAAAAATCACTTCCAGTTTTATGGCTAAGCTAAGGATGCTCTGCTAGCTTGTACTGCAAAGGTAATGTAGATTTTACTGTCCCTGAAGGGGAATCTCATCGCTCCATTTGTTGCAGTGGGGAGCTTTCTGTCCATACTATGTGTCCGTCTGCTCCGTCAGTTGTTCCATTGTGGGATTCTTAACGCTCAACCGATGAAGCAGAACAAACGGCTACATTTCTAAAGAGTGATTAGAACAACACTTTCTTCCCATTTTCTTGGTCATTTTCTTGAATTTGTCTCTCTCTAATGGACTTCCATCACCTTCTTGTGGTAACTTACGACAACACAGGCTTGACACTAGAAACATGGAATGCAGTGACAGTAAGAACTAGGGCTGGGACAAAATATCGGATCGGATCATATCGCAATACTTTGTGCTGCAATACCAAGAATCGATACTTCATCTCTTTATCGGTTTCCCCTACCTTCAGAAACTTGCTGGTCAGGTTGGCCCACTCACTTACAGTGGGATGAAAATGTATGTGAAGGCTTTGGAATTTCTCGTATTTCTGCCTAAATTGGTCATAAAATGTGGTCTTCATCAAAATCAAAAGAATGAATAAACAGTGTCTGCTTAAACTAATACCACCCAAACATTTACATTTGATCATATTTTTATTGGCCGTAACATGTAAACATTCACAGGACAGGGAGGAAAAAGTAAGTGAACCCAGGAATCTCGCTGAACTGCAGCAGTTTTGTAAAGATGGTCCAAGATGAATTCCTGACCGTTTGAGCGTATAATCTGCAACTACAGGAAAGCAGTTATTGCTACAAAAGAAGGATCAGCCAGCTATTTAATACAAGGGTTCACTTACTTATTCCGTGCATGTTGTGAATGTCTTTCACAGCCCCACACCATGATTCTCCCTGCCCCATACTTCACAGTGAGGATAGGGTTTTGATGTTAGTGTGCTGTTCCATTTTTCCTCCACACATGACATTGTGTGTTCCTCCCAGACAATTCAACTTTGGGTTAATCAGTCCACAGTATATTTTTCCAGTAATGCTGTGGAGCATCCAAGAGCTATTTCGTAAACCAAAGCTGAATAGTTTGGGAGGAACACAGAAATGAGGCTGGGGCGGAGTCAGTCTCTAGATGTGCAAACCTTGTAGTCATACCCCAGAAGACTTGCTGCTGTTATTGCAGCAAAAGGGGATTCCACAAAGTATTATTTCATGCTGTATGAATACTTATGCACGCCCCACTTTTCCCTTTTCTGAAAAATAACAGAATCATGTATCATTTTGCTTTCACGTCACAGTTACTTGTGTGTGAACTTTCAGTAAAAAATTCAAAATAAAATCTTTATGTTTAGGGTTGTAAACATGAAAAAATGTGCAAAAGTTCAAGGTGTATTAGTACTTTCGCAATGCACTGTATTCTAAACAATTCCAGAAACTGATACAAGTATTACGCATTTCAGAACGTGCTCGGGACTCATTGTAAAACGTCCGCCACGTTTGACCATTCTATCTCTCCTTTCCTACATTCCCAGGAACACACACAGATTTCCCAGAGTGAATTGTGCCGTGCCCAGTGGAGCAGGTCTGAAAGGTGTTCTTTCCCCAGTCATGCTCCTGTCAGCGTGAAGGAGACACGGGCGAGGCGAGGTAATAGCGAAAAGAGTCCGACGAGTGTATTATAGCAGACGGGGCGCGTGTCACTCACCTCAGTGCACACGGAGCGCTGCTTGGTGCAGGGCGGGTCACAGGAGCGGTCGGAGATGGGCTGGGCGGTCAGAGGGCATCCACCTGCAGGGCAAGATAGGCCGGAGCGGGGAGAGAATGTCAAAATACTGGCTACAGAATCAGCGCAAAGCAACAATGATCCGTTTGTTCAGTTAATAGTCCTAAGTGAATGTGGGGCAATGCTTTAGAAACGGTCTCGAGTCATTTTCTAGGGATAAATTCCAACTCAGTCAGTTTTTTTTAGTTGTCTGTTTGTCAATTAGTCAGAACGGAATGGAAGATTATTATTTGTATAGCGCTTTTCACATGGGACAAATGTGAAAAGCTTGTGTTAAGAACTGTTTATTAATTCTTACATTGTTTTATGATGTGTGTGTGATATGTGTGTTTCTGAAGTGCTTTATAAATAAAGCTGGTATGGTATGTTGTAGTATGTAGCCACAGCTTCTGGCGTCAGGCCCCTCCGACAACCACCATTCATTCATCCTGGACTATTGTACATGTTTTTAGTGATATGGTGAAACCAGAGCACTATGCAGACACGGGTAGAACATGCAAACTCTTCACAGAAAGGCCCTGTGCGGCCTGGGGATCAAACCCGGAACCTTCTTGCTGTCATGTGCTAACTGCTGTGCCACCGTGTGTATTCAGGAATTAGCCAGTTTATTATTGTTAATGAATTAAAGGTGCATTATGCAACTTTTATGTAGAAAAAAAAAAAGTTGATATTTGTGCGTATTTGACCTTGTACTGACCCAGTGGCTGTATGAGTGGTCAGCATGACGCTTTTACTTTCCATTATGGTGGCCTCTTCAATCCTCCAGGATCAATTGTTTTGTAGGATTTCTGTTGAGAGGCTCTGTTAGCAGTAAAAACCTTCCAAACAATTGATCCTGGAGCGTCCTAGAGAGCACTGTGATGGAAAGTAAAGGCGCCATGCTGACCACTCATACAGCTGCTGGGTCACTACAAGGTAAAATACACACAAATATAAACTTTTACTCCCCACATAAAAAAGTTGCAAAATGTACCTTTAAAGAAGCTTCTTTAACACTATTATAGGCAGTAAATTGGTCATATTGTGTCTTATTGAGGCTTTAAAATATTATTTTGGGAACCTCAGCAGCATTAATATGAAAAAATATCTTTATGTGGAAAAGACAGAAAGGAGTGTGAGACTGGGCTGATCTGGAGTTCGAGCTGGCTTTGAGCGCCCTCTGCAGACGGCAATGGGAATGACACACAGTAAAACTGAATACAAGCTTTCAGTTTTCGCTAAAAAAAATGTCTTCTATCATTCCTCTGTTATTTATTGAGCTAATCAGTATATTCTATCTACACATATTTACAATCTTTCTGAGCAATTTTTCAGGACTAAAATTGGAGGGTGCTTTTGAATACCGTTTTAATAAACTGTTGACTGCTAAGTCATCTGAAGAGTCATAACGATCTTGACAGGAGGCGTGCGAGGTGGTAGGCGGGGATTAGTGACTGAAAACTGAGCAGCTATTTTTAGGAGAGTACAGACCCCACACGGGAAAGGTTTGGGCTGAGAGTGCAAAGATATAAGAGACTGAACAATTTTACACTAAAGAGCTGTGACGATGTACGTTTAAAGACATTTTGTGTAGGTTATTAAAAAAAGGAAGTTTAGTTTAGTCATAATGCATTCTAATATAGCCACAAAGTGCTCTGAGAATGCAGTCATATACGAAATAATTAGTAGCTGTAAATAGAACATAGATATTCAAGTTCCCACAAGTATTCTTTTACAAATACTGACATGGTATCCACGTGTAGCACGATGATGCTGTGATCCAAATATGGTCATTTTCTTTCTAGGAGACAGCTGTGGCCAAAGACGGGAGAAATAAACATGCACATGCACAGACGTTACAAAACTTTATGACACGTTTTCTCAGAATCATCACACTCTTGCAAGTGCATCTCCAGATTTTCCAGTCTCAGACTTTATAATACTTTGAAGGATTTTTCAGAGCTATTGTTTAACATTATTAATCCTAGCCGGAGTTATTGAGCTTTGAACCGCAAAAAAAAACAAGGCGAAATTTGAATTCTTACATTCTGTTTTTCACTACTACTACACATAACGTACAACTTAAAACTACAAGATATCCAATATCCCCTCTGAAAAAACTCCACAATAAACACAATAAAAACATACATTTAAACCCGGTTCCATCTATTAATTTGCTTTTGTCACTGATTTTTGCACAGTATTACGCATAACATTTCTTATTTTTATACGAAAACTTGGCATACATTCTTTTCTCATATTTATATCAGTAATCTACTCCAAACGTTTTCAAATTGATCTCTACAATTTATTTATGTTTCTATTCACCTGCAGTTTGTCTGAATTGACTTCCATTTTTTCTCAGCTTATTTGGTGTTTTTTGTTGTTGTTGTAAAGTATTGAAATATCGTTAATCGTTATCGTATACCGTTATTTTTCCCGTTTCCCGGCAACACAAGGAACAACAATGTGATGCTATTTGTCATTACCACACTATATTAGATCACACTAGCCACGGATAAGCGAGTAGCTCCACACAGCCTCTGCAAACACCCCGGCGTTTAGCTCCGTTTTCACGCCATTATTTCTTCTAACAAGATCGCCCAACCATCTTTATCCCCAACAGCATTAAACACTTGACTAGCCAATCCAATTTATGCATTACAATAGTAGAATTAGCGTGTTTCTTCCTTTGTCTATCCCTAACCAAGCACCGGGCGCCGGCCGGCAATAAATCAATTGGCGTGGACTTATTATTTGTACAGACGATCCACCGTCAGGCTGCGGCCGCTGGGGGATTTGCGGGAGAGAGGAGTTGCTTGGTAATCAGGTTTATTGCGTGTTTCTTTTTTTTTCCTTTTTTTTGCTGAGGCCTACTTTAAGTCGGATCAAGAATGGAGTGACTTCTTGGTTAGGGGTAAAAAAAAAAAAAAGTTAAAATTATCCAGAATGTTATGTTTGCTTTTTTAAAAGAGGTTTTGCATTGCATTTTTCCCCCCACAAAATCTCAATGTACATTTTTAAACACATCCAGGATCGTTAGCATTAGATGGATGGCTGGATCATGAGCAGTAAACTAATACAAGAATACCATGCATTTCAGAACGTTTGGAGTTAGCAGCTTTATTATACGTGATAAGAGAGCTGTGCAATTAACTGTTTATTTGTTTATTGACCTCATTAAATTGAACTTTAATGAGGTCAATCTCAATCATCGACAGGTCCACAGGCTCCAGTGGAGGAAACTGCTCATTGAGTTTGGACTATGAGGCAATAAAACGGTAACATTTTGTGTAAAAGCTGTGGTAATCAGAATATGTTCTTGTAGTAGAGCAAACTTCATTTAGCCCCATAGATCTTTATTGTAAACATGGCATTTGTGAAAGAAAAACAGACCATGTGCGCTGTTGTGTGTCTTCGGCTATATCCACACAAAAGCAAAACAGGAATAGTTTCAAAAAACATTCTCTAAAAACACGGAGCCAGCTCAGTAAATTTAGGTTTGTTATAAGAGGACGTAGTATAATGGGTTAAGCTCTGGCTCACACTCCGATACAGTAGGTGGCGGAAATGCACCTTTAAGTTGAGTGCCGCCCGCCGTAAAACCCCAAAAAGAAGAAGAAGATGGATTTACGATCTACAGAAGAGACCAGGAGGTGAATTTATTCTTCAGACTCACGGGACTAAAACAGAAATGCTGTCAGTGACCGGACTAACACCGGACTAACACAGACTAAGAGTAAAACTCATTGTATGGTCAGTAGAATATGGATAACATGCACAACTGTGGCGCTGTGATGTCATCGTTTTAATAAAAGTTGCAGAGACACCCTAACGATGGAGCCATGTAAATGGACTTTTGAGATCTTTCTATTCTGGGACCTATTTTAGAAAATGTTTGTTTAGAAACCCCCAAAATGCCGGTTTCGTATAGATGACACACTGGATTGATACATTTTTTTGCGTTCAGTCCTGAGCTTGACTTTGTATGGACACAGGGGCTAAATATTCCCCTCTGGGCAAAAGTCACATGCTAAATTAGCTCAGCGTTAGCATTGAACTCGCTATGAATTCCGACTGAGACGAGCTTCTAATTAACTCTACTGAACAATCGGGACGTTCATGAGGGTCTGTGAGAGCTAGAAACGAGTTTACGTAATAGCCGAGAGATTTAAGACAACTGCCTCCGACTTTCACGGTTTGAAAACAGTCATTGTCATTTGGGTAGTGCAGCTTTAAAAGGCACAGGAATGGAAATCATTATTTGTTGTTTATGCAGAGATTTGATGAACCACATTACTCAAATCCATATGTATTTGTATATGTATTGTTGGCCATATCTTCAAACTCTCTCTCTCTCTCTCTATATATATATATATATATATTTTTTTTTTTTGCTTTACCTGGACATTGCATTGCCAAAATAGTCAAACATTCAAATTGTGACTGAGATTATTCTAGCAGCGTTGGATAATACTCTTTTTTGTAGCGTAGTCAACCAAAACACCCAGTAAAAAAAAGCCCTCTTCAAATCTACGGTAATCCGTCATAACACATGCATATTTATGAAGCGGGGAGCTCCTTATGAATATGCATGGGAAGTGCCGCTGGGGAGGGACGGTTACTAGAAGGAGTCGGTAGGAGCGGTTGGAAGCATGTGGAGGAGCCAGGAGGGGTGACGTTCCCTCAAAAAAAAAAAAAAAAATCACCTAAAAAAAAACAACCCGGAACGCCGCCGGGGGAAAACGCCGCGTGAAGCAGGAATTCTCGACGAGATCCGTGAGGCAAGAATGGGATAATGGAGATGTTTTACAGACTTGTGCGGGAGGAATAAAGTAAAACTGTTCTCAAAGAAAGAACAATTTGTGGGGGTTGGATGTAACAGTATGATACACCTAAAGATGCTATTTAGTATTGAAGGTGAATACCTTCAATGCTATTTAGTGAAGGTTATATCCCAATGATTACTTAAAAAAAAAAAAAAATCTATTTCTATTCCTCAAAATGAAAAGATTGTTTGAATTCCAAGAGCAGTTTCATGTTGGAAGATGAAAAGCAGTAATACAAAACAAAGGCACTATCTGGAGGCGGTGTCTGGGTGCTTTTTTGTTTTTTTCTTTCGTGCAATTTCGCTTCTTTGATCACTTCAGAGAGAATCCTGGCTGACTTTAACACAAGGGAGGACCACCGTTTGTTTGCTGTTACAAAGAGAGAGGAGATAGATATATTTGGAGGGAAGAAGAGTTTATTTCCACACCTGTGACATTGATTCCGTCGGAGCGCTCGCACCACACCTGCCGGGATGACCCCCTCCACGGCCCCGTCCTCCACTTGTAATCCAGACACTGGCCCTCTGCAGAAACAGCGCACAGATAAGGGTTAGCGCCGACATCACAAACCTGCCTTTATAAATTAATCATTGACATTGATTATATTTCCGTGCTAACGTAACTTTATGTACTTTAAACACATCTGTCTTGTTCTGCCTGTACTGTATGTGAAACACTGACCTGTACAGGGGCGCGCCTCCTGCTCCTGCTCCGGGCACTGCAGCAGGTTCTCGGGGTCCTGAGCCACCACGGCCCTGGAGCGGACCTGCACCGAGCCGAAGCCCAGGTCGTCTCCCCCCATGCAACTGAGCTGACAGCGGCCCCACGTCGTCCACTCTGTCAGGTAGCACTCTCCTGGGGAACAGAGAGGGGGATGTTATAGGACATGGCCTATGGATGGTTTGATAAGCAAGAATCAGATGATGGACAAATATGTTCAGGCTTTGTGACTGTATGTTAAATAAAGTGGATCTTATATAGCAGCAGAAAAAATGGTTTATGAAACACCGTATTTTCCGGACTATAAGTTGCACTTTCTTTCATATACTTATATATGTTTTTTTCTTCTTCATTATGCATTTTTTGGCTGGTGTGACTTATAGTCCGGAGCGACTTATAGTCCGGAAAAAAAGTAATATTTTGTTGTGATGTTATATTTGTTGCATTTTCTCAGAGCTGCTGCTCCCCATAGTGTTTGAGATGAGGTACAACATTCCAAACAACCCATTGTTTAACTGAGGTGGCGGGCAGCCAAAGGAGAAGTGGTGTTCAGTTAGCCTGCGCAATGTATTTTTCCTATAGCCGTTAGCATTTAGCCATCAAACATTGCAAAGTATGAACGATTCAGATGTTTTCAGCTGTTGTCAGCTCATCGACCACATTTAGGTGAGGTCAACGCCTAATAAAATGATTAATGAATGTACAGACCTTTTGAGATTTTACTTTAGACAAGAATTGGTGTATAAGAGTGGCCTCTGAGCTAAATGCTAACTCATGTTTCTGCTTTGCTCTTGTGAGGTCAGATACATTATCCAATATCCACTAAACATCATCTTATAATATATTAATGACAGAGAAACCATAAAAATTATATAAATGTCACGAAACGGATATGTCAAACCTCGGCATACTTTAATATATGTCCTGGCTTCACCATTCATTTGTATGGGCATAGAACGCCCAATTCATACAGGAAGTATTTGGCTAACAGACGTACGTATTGAGCTAACAGCGCTACTGTGATTTCTACATTATGCTAACTGTCAAAATGCTGATACTTTGTCTTGGTTTAAGGTTAATATATCTGTAACTACTGAGCTTATCCAAATACAACCACAAAAAAGGTTCAAGGTCGTCTGTCAGCACAAATAAACTTAGGTACAATTAGTTTTTCGTAATGGTGTCCAAAAGTGGTGACAAAAAAAACACTGTGCTTGATGTTGATCAAAGCATTTTTAGCGCAAATATTAATATGACAGGTGGGAGGATGTAATCTCTAAGAAATAATGAACAAGTTTCACATTTGTCAACTTTCTGTTTGGAGATTTCTTTCATAAAATGGGACTTTAAATCACTGTATCATTTAGAAGCACATGTCCCATTATGTGACCTGTAACGTCTTAGAAAGTACAGCGTAGCAGATCTTAAAATAAAAATCACATTCATATAAAAGTCCAAATTGAACTTCATCCCACTTTTATGTTTGAATCCTCGGGGCTCTGCAGTTATTCCATTTCTCCTTGGTTATATCAACTGAAATGTCAGCCTCTCCTGTCCGCTCGGCTCCTATCCTCCACTTCGCGTGCTGCTGCCGGGAGATTGCAGTGGAGTGCAGCGGGTCAATAACGCACTCAGGAGAAATCTAAATGAAAGATCCATTTTTCACAGCGCCGCGTCGGCCTCGAGCATGGGAACCTACACAGGCACGAGCGGGCCGCTAACTGGGTCAGCCTCATACCGAGTACAACTGTGAGCACATGGCCATCTTTTAATTAACCCAATACTCTAGGTCCCTGCGCAGAAATTAGATTAGGCAGCGATTGTGTTTTGACACAATCACAATTTAATATTTCCTTTAAGGTGGACAACTTTGATCATAAACACTTTTACTACAGCTAGAACCAGTATATACTACTTCCTAATCCCAAGGATTTTTTTTAAATAGTCGCTTTATGTTTTTCTGTCTTGTTTCTGGTTCTGCACTGTGTTTTATTCCTATGGAGTTAGCTATGTCTTGCTGAAATAAATATACATTAAAACAGTGGCAGAAAACAAGCAGCTGTTAGATAATTCTTCTCTTATTATAGTTAAGTATTGAAAAAATATGAGCACTTTGTGATACCTTTTCAGTATGAAAAGCGCTTTATAAATAAAATGTGATTGATTGATTGATTGAGTGTTATTATTTAGTTTAGTTTAAGTTGTTTAGTTGGGACTATGTCTCTGCGCTGGTTGGTGTCGCCTCGGGGTCCCCCAGAACAGCTGGAGGAGGTGTGTCTGGGCATCTCTGCTGAGACTGCTGCCTCCGCGACCCAGCCCCGGATAAAGCGGAAGAGAATGGATGGATGGATGGATGGATGGATGGATGGATGGATGGATTGTTTAGTTAGCTCCACCTCCTCCTCAGGCTTCAGTGGCTCTGGCTTCCCTGCACGACTGAGGTTCTTAATCAGCGAAATATCAAGATTCTGCTGGAAGCAACTAAACACTTCCTGTAGCACTTAAAAAGCAAATATGCCAGATATTCCAGTGGGAGAAACAGCTTTTTTTGTCTTGGCATTTTGGCAAATGACAAAATGCATCATTACTTGCCTTACAAATTAGCAGGCACTGCTTTTTTTTTTTTTTATTGGCTTTGAAATGGGAAAACATGCGGCTCTTCACTAATTTCTGTGGCAGGAGATCCGAAAAATGACGGGTACCAACAGTTGCTACAAGATATGATTGTACAATGACGGTTTTTTTGGGGGGGCAGGGGTTCGGAAAAGGTCAATTACTAATAACATTCAAAATTTCACTCAGGATGTAATTTAGCATTGAAGCTAAAGGCTAAAGGACATTGGCCAACAGGAAGTTAGCTCAAAACATTCTGTGCTCAGAGCCTATTCATTTGTGCTGTATTTGGAGCCTGCGTCAAAATAAGTTACATGTATCAAAGCTGTCCTCCTCTCTCCACAATGCAGACAGACTCCGGTAGATGTAGAACTTTGACACAGAATATAGTAAGTGCTTTATTTGTTATTGTACAACTGTACAACGAATCTGTATTCAGGTGTTAGTCCTCAGTGTTGGGTAGTAACTAAATACTGTACATGTATTTAGAATACGTATTTAGATGATTAATTTTGAGCAACTTAGGTACAGGTACTTTTTCAACTGAGCGTATTTAGAATACAGTTACTTTCCTAAAATCAAAGGAATACATCACAGTACTCAATCATTAAATTTCTGTTTCATATTAATAACATGAATAAGAAAGAACTGCAGGGCAAAGGTTTAGTTCTGTCTGGGCTGTGGGCATTTGCAATGTGCTTTTTGCATTTCAAATTAAATAAGTTTGGAACAAGTGTAGACTAAACATCTTCTTAGTCATAATGCCGCTTTTATGCATGATTATGCAAATCAATTTGAAAGCATCGTAAGTATTCAGAATACAGTACTCTGATTGGACAAAATAACGGAACACATTACAAAATACATTTTAAGGTAGAGTATTCAGTATCCTGTAACTAAATACAATTTCAAAGTCTTCTCCCCAGCACTGTTAGTCCTGAGCCGCTGCGACTGCCTCCACTGTGGGCCAACCTGACCAGCATGTTTTGTTATGTGATACATATTGTAATACAACGTGCGTGCAGTAGCTGAGTTGGTGTAAAGGGAATTATGCAAAAATAACTTTTGAAAACTTTATTCCCATGCCCCATAATGTTGTTGTACCAAGCCAATAGTATTTTTCCACACAGTTTTTATATTTACACCAACATGTAATTTCTGGGTCAAGTTAAAATATATAGCCTAGGAAATACAGTGTAATATCAAACATCAAAGGCTTTACTGTATTGCGGAAAAATAACTTAAACTCTGGGGGTGAACTTGAGGAGACAGTGGCTCTGGAGACGCAACACTTCCACAGTCCGACTTCGTTAAACAGTTTATATAGAGCTCATTAGCGGGGTGTTAAATAATGGATTCACTTGGAAACTTTCCAATCTGGACCAAGAACAAAAGTACAACAACTCTGATGCAGACGGTCTGACTTTTGAGAGATGCTTCATGGCTCATTTGTGGACCACTTTGACCAGTGTCAGACAGAGGAAAAACATGAAACAGCCCTAATTATCAGGACTGGTGATATTGAGAAACATAAACATAAAAAGCACGTACCTGGACAGGGGACAGTGCACGCCTCCTGCAGCGTGATGTTGATGTCTCCGTCCACGGAGAAGTCCACGTCCCCGCACAGCTCGTCGTCCACCAGGCTGAGCTCCTGCCCAGAGCCGTCCGACACGAAGCATGAGACGTTCCTGAAGCGCAGGCCCTCTCCGCACACCGCCCCTGGAGGCGCAATGCAAGGGTTTCACAATGACAATTATTTTTTATCAACAACCACATTATTATCACTGCAATAGACATTCAGAGACTTTAACAAGAGCAGAACAGGTGCTTACTGACCTCCGCCTTGCACTGGGACCAGCCGCTGTATCTCCAGCTGAAGCAGGGCCTGACGGGGCAGGGCTTCCACTGCTCCCGCTGCACGGGACAGGGGCGGCCGTCACCCTGCGGGACCTGGACCACCGTGCGCCGCCTCCACAGCTTACCTGCACAACAACACAACATGCGTCATCCGATCCGCTGTCGTCTGCATGAAATGTATGAGCCACTTCAGTCAAGGTCGCTCAAAATCAATGGGCCTTTGTATTGTAATAGTAGATGATCATTAATAAGGATCGTGCCAAACAACAGCAGAGTAGAATCACATTAAAAGCCTCACGTGGAACTGTATACGTCTGGGCTATGTCATAATAGTGCCTTATGTTAGATGAACCCGATACATAACTTCTATTTTAGTATCTGAAACCCCAGAACTACAAGGAAGGTTTCAGCGTGATCATTCTTGTGTGTAACGAAATCTCCAGACAATCGCCAAAAACAAGAAGTCGTTTCCTCTTTAAAATACAGTGCAAACCCACTAACACTCCCGACAAATAGGACATAGAAATGATTTGATTAAAAACTGTCTTGTTTCCAAACACACATGGTTCTTGCACACAAGAAAACAAATGGCCATAAATTAAGAACGAGAAATCTATTCCACAGAAATCTTTTTTTTTGTTCAATACGACACTTTGACAAATTGAAATCATGTTTTTTGTGTTTCTTATAAGTGGTTATACAGGTAGCAGTCACATTGAATGGTTTTTCATGTCATTATATGCCCAAATACTACCGGTACATTTCTAAAGCCACAAACGCACGACATCTTTGCATCTTCCATTTCTTAACATTGGCAAACATTCCATAACAGAGGGGCTATTTTGGAGCAGAACATGTGTACAATTTCAGCCAAAACTCCAGTTTAAAGGGTTTCGGACCTTGATCTTTGCATTGTTGATGAACCTTTGCAGTGAAAAATAGCTTAGCAAAGTCATTATTTTCCAAAAATTTAGATTCATTGCCAGCTGGAATCCAATTTAATGCTTTTTGATGACATTTAAGGCCTTCATTTTGGCACAATTTATTTAATGACTCTTTAATGCTCCACGGAAACCCTGGTGCACACTGGCATATTGCACAATTTCTTTACACAAAGTCTCTAACGGTTTGCTGGATCCAAAATGAGTATACCGATAACTGTATGTTTTAGACTCCCAGTCATCCAGGTATTATCCATTTTCAAATATAGTAAATATGGACTGGCTTGGTGAAGATGAGGCCGTTTGGCTTCAATCTTCAGAAGCTTCTGCAAAAGTGAGAAGTACCTGTTCTTACACTTTCATAAACCATGCTTTTCCCATCCGATCATTATGCTATTACAGCGCTGTAGAGTAGAGTGGAAACAATAAAAACATTCTTTACTTGAAGCTGTCCCCGTCTGAAATCCGAGCACACATTTTGGTATGATAAACAGTTTGCCGTGGCGGGGGAGCACAGTTGGAGGAGGTGCTTTGTAACAGATTCAGTGAGCATTTGAACAAACAGCCCTGGGGGAGCAACTGGGGAGAAATCTCAATTAGCTCGGTCTCTGCGGACCGCATTCTGTGTCAGACAACAAAGAAACGCCAAACAAACATTTGGGAAAGAGGCGACGCTGGTGCAGTGGGTGGAGCTTTGCCTCTACCAGTCACATGACCTCAAACCTTGGGCAAGACACTTCACCAGCACCGGCCATGACAGTCAGAAAATACATCTATCTACTCATCCATCCAGCTACCTACCTACCTACCGAAATATTTTACTAGAATGGAAGTAGAATGTATTAATCCAAAGACTTACTCCAGGAAAAGTCTTCAGTACCAATTGTACTGAAGAACTGAGTAACTTTTTGTCTGACAAAAGAGAAAATGATGTGAATAGTCTGATACTTCTCTGTTCGACAAAATGAAATAAATAAAGCAGTGGTTCTCAACTGAGATGCTGTCAGGACACACCAAAATCCCCAATAAGAATTGAATCATGTAAATACTGTATTTTCCCACAAAATAAGTAAGTAAGTAACTTCTTTATTGTCATTGTACAAGCGTACAACGAAATAGTGTTCAGGTGTTAGTCCTGAGCTGCTGCGGCTGAGCCGCGCTGCCACTGTGACAACCTGACCCGCATGACCTTGGAGGTCGGAGAAACTGTAGCACTCATGGCTGGCTGTCCTCTGTCTCCTCTGATCCTCTGAGATGGTGCCGCGCCTCATGGGTTTGTCCCCGTTTCAGAGCATGGTGTCCTGCACTGGTCAGCTCCACCTCCTCCTTCCTCTTGAATAAACATTACATAACCCTATGAATCTGAAATGATGACTAAAACAACAGTCATTTTAAAGATTCCGATGTTTCTGTACTTTTATAGAAAATAAACATTGACAGAAATGTTCCCTGGAATGGTTCCATGACACACTTTTGGGTCCCGACCCACCAGTTGAAAACCACTGAACTAAAGTAGGGTAGAAGTGAAAGTGTTGACTGATAAAACTAGTCTACCGAGTGCGATTTCTTCAAAAGGTGTAACCTCTGATGATATATCATTCCTGTACAAAATGCAGTCAAAATTACACATTGTTGATGTGTTACTATACTATACTTCCACGCTCTCAAATGAAGAAGCCTCCTTACAGTAGCAGGCACAGCCCTAGTTCTGCCTGAGGCTGTAAACCGAACTTAATCACCGCTCTACACCGCAGCGGAAACAAACGACACAGATTCACCACAAAGAATCCAAACAAGAACTCGGCGAAGTCGAGCCAAGCCCATCCCGAATCCCCTAATAAAGCGGCCATTGGGGACAGCGCATAAACATGTGTTTGCATAATTGATACCATGGCACACGCCTACTGCCAGGACACATGACCAGACAGCGCCGACTCCCCCGGTGAGGTCTCCCACAACGGAGCGTCTCCTCTCGGCTGCCAGTTCATCCTGCAGCTAACGGAGCGTGGAGCACCCAAAGGGCCCCGCGCTGATCCTCCACGACCGGCGCACATGCAGCCTCCGGGGGCCCGATTACTGCCTGTGTGTGCAAACAGCTGAACCAGAGCTTTACATTGCTTCGACAGACTGTACTCATAAACGGGGCTTGTGCTAAACGTTATTGAATGCTGTGGTAATGTGGTATGACGCTAAGTTCGGAGGGATAGCCAGAAGCAAATGTAGCTTTAGTTACCTTTTAAAGCGCACAAACATTTAACTTCAGCTCTTAAAGCGAGACATTGCACATGAATAGAGCAAAAAAATTAAACTGAAAACGTTTCAAATTGATATCTCTAGGTCCACACGGGTAGCAGGAAGACAAATTTATGCTTTTAAATCCAATGAAAACCTTATTTTGACGGGACCTAATGTTTTGTAAGGGTATCTCTGACTTATTTTGCCGTGGAAGTTTCCCAGAAAGGAAATGACCATATTTGGATTAAAGTCATCTCGGTCACCTTTCGTGCTACACGTGTATACCAAATATGTCAATATTTGTGAGTAAATACAGGTGGGAAAGTTGAGTGACCACTGCGCTGTTTTTTCTGGAAATCTCGGGCTCGCTAGCAGACAAAACATTAAAACGAAGATGTTAAAGGAACCGTTTTTACACACTGAGATATGTTCTTACCTGAGCTTAGACGAGTTGATACGTACATGTCTGGTCTTTGTGTGTGCGCTCAGTCTTGCAAAAAGACCAAAGATGTTGTTAGCATTTGGCCTCTCCCAGCATATTCCTATGGCTCCAAACGGGGGTGAAGTTAGAAGCTACCACGCTCTTCCACGGGCACAAAGACCAGACAGGTACGTATCAACTGGTCTAAGCTCAGGTAAGAACATATGTCAGTATGGAAAAATGGTGGCCTGTTCCTTTAAGAGAGAAAACTAGCTAAAATCTCAACACTGACCATTGTGTGAAAAATCAAAGTTTTCACCTGCCGTGTCTCGCCTTAAAACTTGTAATATTAATATTGTCACAGATTGCCCATGCACCACTATTGTTATTGCATTCTAACATTGCATAACAACATACATTCTCAAGGTTTGTGACTTTGTAAAAATCCACAATCTAGCTCTTGCTAAAATTGAATTCAAAACTATATAAAAATTGTTAATAAATACAGTGATAAACACGCTAAATCTCATAATAAAAAATACATGTACGTGATGTTGCAGACAGATTCTCAGAACAAATACAAAACAATGCAGTGGTCTGTCTGTGAAATGTAACAGTTCTTTTTGAAGGTAAGAGTCCCGGGAGGTGTTAGCGGTCGCCTGTTAACAGCTGTTTCTTTGCACTTGTAACTGCACTGCTCCACTCGACAAAACAAATGCAAAATGTTAACTACGGTTTGCATGGAAACTGCACCGACAGCAGTGAATATACTGATTTATGTGTATCAGGAAATATACAGAGACATGACACCCTTTGCTACAGAAGTTACTGCATAAAGTTCTAGAAGATTGTCAGATTTACTTAACATTTGCGCATTGTCAGTGCCTCAGCGGTTGCCCATCGGCGCACATCACATAAAGCCTTAAAGAAATCCATAAATCCATTCCATGCATATTTCTTCTCTATCGTATTAAAACATCCGCGGATCCCGTGGGTTATAAGAAACATGCGTTACCATGGCGATGCTACAATATGCAAGGAATATGTAAGGAGTCAAACTTGGCCTGACCGGTCATGAAGTTTATTGGCTCACAGATACTGTAGGTCCGCTTTCTTTTGTTGCTTTATGGAAATGAAGGTGAAGCGTACATTTTAATCAGAAAGGCTGCGTTTCTTCTTTGTGCCTACTTTACCCTTTATCCTTGTCCATCCTCATCAGCCAACCACAGCCTTTGCATCTCAAACCATTCAAATACACAGTATTGTCCTCCCCCTACATGTTCCAGCCATGTCCTAATGTGTAGAATGAGCCCAGACCTGTTCACCACAACTGCCTCTAAAATCCTACACTGTCACTCACAAAGTTGTTAATTCGGGTCCGAAGTGCCATCATGCACAAGCTTAATATAGAAATTGCAGTTGCGCATAAGACCTGAGGGGGCAGTAATGAGCATAAAATATCCAACTTGCATCTAGTCTCTTTAAAATGTGACACTAATATATGATATAGTCCGTCTGAAAGCCACAGCTCCAAGTGCTCTGCTGAAGGCCCTCCTGTAGGTGCCTTCACAGAGGAATTAGTGGAAGTGGTAGGAAAAGGAAGGAGGAAGCGGTTTCAGAAAGGGCCAAGGTTACCAATCTGCGCAAAGTGTCTTGCCCGATGACACAACAGGACAGGACACTCATCCAAAGGCTTCCCATGATGAACAACCTCAGAATGGCAATGATCCTTACGAGATACAACATGCGCTTCGCTTCATTCATAAGGCGGCGGCGGCATTCGCAGTCATTTCTCCTCCCTCGCTTTGCCCGTGTCCCTGTAGGCATCCAGGCACAGAGGCATGATGGGATACCTGAACCTGTACCAGCTGTCACTTTGATTGTTTGGCCACAGAACACACGATACCACCATCATCCGTCCCTACAGGTCTGGGAACTTCTAACTGCTTCCAGCTACACTCCATTCGAAATATAACTCGCGCCTTATTTCTGGCTTGGGAACTGAATTGAAGTCCCTCGAGGGATGTGGGGAAAATATGCTCAAACAAGCTGTCTTTTCTTGCGGTCTACCTGTAGGAGCATATCTACCTAGCCTGGGGACAGATTAGGGCTTACGCACCGGCTAAAGCCCGTTCTGCTGTTGTATCTTCGCTCTTGCCCGGAGTCGGTTCTCAAGGACTCCCGGATAGCTTAGCCCTCCCCAGGCCCCGAAGCGCGTGCCGGTAATGGCCCGAGCAATCAATGAGCTGATCCCGCCGCATTATTCTGTGCTCGAGGTTGTTTTTTTAGGGAGCCATAGAGGGCCTCGGTTTCTCACGCAGGGAAAGAGAAACATTTGGCGCTGCTCGCGTGGATATCTTTAAGCACACAGACAGCCGAGATATGAGCGTCGCTGACCTGCTGCCGAGAGAGATACCACTCCAAGTCCGAGGTTTCAAAGTCACACGTGGAGTCAAGGAGAGGATGGAGAAAACAAGCTGAGAGGAAATCAATGGGTGTACAGAGTGGATATAGGATCGCAAACATTATTGTGTAACTGGAGAGAGCGGTATGAAACGGAATCTAGTGCACTTTGGCATCGACTCCGCCATTTTAACTATTGATTCTGAGAGTTATTTTTGCCTTAAAAACAAAATAGAATATTTAAAAGTCATATATCATGCAGTCATGATGGCCTCTAGACCAGGAGTTCCTAAAATGACGGGAAAAAAAGAGATGATTTCAAAACAATATTTTCTTTAAAAGGCACACTGCGTAACATTTTCGATTATAATTTGCCAGCATTACAAAACATGCCCATACTGACCAACTAGATGCAGAAAATGCTGTTTTTGCAATAGGTAATCAAAGAATGGATTTGGATGAGAACCCAAACTGTTTTTATCTCATATTTGGCTGCCTTTCCTCAACATCCCCATTGAGGCAAGTTGGAGACGTTCCCACTCCCAGTAAAGTTAGTCAGGTCTTAGAAGAGGTGAGTAGTTTGTTTGGTCGTTTTTTTGGGGGGGTATTTTTCAATGACAATGTCATAATATAATAAAATAAATGTCTTTTATTTCATTCTATTTATTGTATGAAATGTTATGTGGTGTCACTTTAACTTTATAACGTGAAATTTAAAATATTTTTAATTAAAACTGTATATATTAGTGAAGCCAAATATCAAAATATAGTGACCAAATAAACATAACGGTTATAAATATAACTGAATCTACTATTTATAGCCTCCTTCTTCTGAAGGTTAATATGAATGCGGGCAGGCTCGGGAAGTACTTTGCTCTAATGGACTTTCCATTGAAACCTTTTTGCACTTCTTTAAGTCATTATTGAACACAGGCTTATCATTGTTACTTCCACGTAAATGTCTTAACACTCACAACATCGTCCTTTTTTTTTTTTTTCTTTTGGTACTTTTATTTTTGCCCTATTCTAAAATATAGGAGCCAAACTGCTAGCCTAAACAAGCTTCAGTTAGCCACCCTTACTTAGTCCGATCTTAATTTACAGCCTATTCATAAAACACAGATTTTTGATGCTTTACTCCTAAAATTATTACACATTTATATTCACTTTATGCAGTGGGGGGTCCCAACTCCAGATCACTGATCCAGACGCCAGGAAAGATCATTTGTTCAAGTCCATCCCCTTTCATCATAGCACAAAAGTTTATCCATACAATAAACCATACATAGCAGCACACTCCTCTATGTCTGTAACTTTTGTGCTGTCTCTTCATGCTGCGCCATACTTTGGTGGAGTTTGCGAACATGTTTTTTTGTGCTAGTTTCCGCAGCTTGTACAAGGCTTATACAGAGAGAATGAAACAACAGAGGTTTGGAGAGCCGTCATCCCACACGGCAGCAGACACAGGCTGCCGCAGACCCGCTTTCATCAGGAACTACAACTACAGCCCATTTTATCAAGCCAAGAGTGGATTTGGCAAGAGTATGAAAGGTCTGGAAGCATGCAGAACAGGGTTATAGTGTTAGCTGAAGGTAGGTCCGTAACAACAACAACAATTGAAACATAATAAGGTGGGACATCTATATAATTGAAGACCTTTTGTCACACAAAAACTGTAACCCTGAAGCACTCAAATGACAGAAATACATTGTTCTATATCCATTCAACCAATGAGATGATAAATGATCTTTTGCTTCCATAATGCATTACCCAAATGGACTTTTAGGAAGAAACAACATGTGTAAAAGGTTAGTTTAGCACATGACTTCAGATTTAGAATGTGACCTACCCGCCAGCCCGCACGTGTGGGTGCACTTGGACCAGGGCGACCACTCCGACAGCTGGCAGTTCACCGGACACTCCACCACACAGGACGCGTTCATGGACCACTTTCTCTCCAGACCCAACTGCAAGACCAAGATACAGGACCAGCGTGAGAATAAATGCAATGCAATACCAGATTTCTCCACTGTAGAAAGGTTTTCCAAAAGACGCCATCTGCACTGGGTGGTTATAGAATACTAGAAAAGGCCATTACAGGTGACGACATTTGACCACCTTTCTATGATGAATTAATTAAAAAAGTTAAATTTTTGCATAACAGGCTTTCATTGCTGGATTTGCCCACTAAAATCAGCCAACTGCGCAAACGCCAGTAAGTTAAATAACACGTTATTTTAACATTTTAATCTTAGTTACTTCACCTCTTTGCAGAACTTGAGGTCCACAGACTTGCTGTCGCTCCGGACGCAATCCAGCATCCGGGTTTTGATTCCGCTCCCGCACACGGCTCGGTCGCTCAGCTGGCACGTGCTCCAGTCTGTAGCAAGGGGGGCGGGGGACCACAGATTGAGAAACCCTCATCTCTCTGACAGTGTTTGTCAATGAGGAATGTATGTGATTTTATAACTTACTCAAATGAAAGTACAGAAGTATGGTATGAAATATAATGTTGCGGCTTCAAAAACATGTAAATTGTGCCCAAATTCACCCTCTGTACAGCAACACGACGGGGACAAACATTTTTCCTTGTTGGAAGTCAGTGGCATTTGACAGTACATTCCCACAGCGCCACCTACTGTTCTGGAGTGTACATATTAGGCTTTTAATAGGATGTAGAGAAGTAAAGTATTCATTTATTTATTTTTATTAAGTGGAGTGAAAGTTTTCTACAAAAACTCTACTTAAAGCAGAACTAAGTAACTCGTGCCCCTAGAGGCCATAAGCGCCACTGCAGGTGTCGTAGCATGTTGCGTTTTTTACTCATTAATTGTCCGTGAGAGTAAATACTATGCTGACAGAAAAGGCAAAGGGAGAGAGGGATAATGTACATCCAATTACACAATGAAGATCTTTTTTTTTTCTTCACTCAAACTTGGCTGTAAATACTGTTTAAAGTGGTGCTAGCCCGCAGTTAGCTTTGCTCGTTAGCCTGTTAGCTTCTTCTTCGTGGTTCCATTAGCGTGTATTGGTGGCTTCGACCCGGTGGCAGGCAAGTTGCAATTGTGGTTTTCTGGCCAGAGACACGAGGGGGAGATGAAAGACCCCCCAATCATTCCATTAACACTTGTATTACCCCCAGAGGGACTACGGAAAGGATTTATTAAGGAGAACAAGTTACTTAATACTGCTTTAAGTATAGAACTTCAGTAAATGTACTTTGTTACGGACAACCTCTGGACGTTAATCACTATTTTTCGTGCTTGTGAATGAATGAGAAAAAGGGCTTTTGTTTTATAATAGATGAATCAACTCTTGACCAATGATTTAAAAAATATATATGTTACAAAATAATGCTGAATGGTGTCACTACAACTTTTAAACAGGCATTTTAGTTGCACGTGTCCTACCTGTGATGTTGTAGGAGTAG
Source organism: Neogobius melanostomus (assembly GCA_007210695.1). Classification (NCBI taxonomy): domain Eukaryota; kingdom Metazoa; phylum Chordata; class Actinopteri; order Gobiiformes; family Gobiidae; genus Neogobius; species Neogobius melanostomus. Next base: position 702,048 of record VHKM01000678.1, read on the forward strand.
TGGAAGCAGTTGGTATTGTGTTTGCAAGGCTCCGTTTCAGTGGTGGGGGGGCACTCTTTCCCCTCCCCGGGCTGACGCAAGGGGTAGGCACTTCGCTGTCTCGTGCTGTTACTGTTACAGGGCTGAAAAGGGGAAAAAATAAAAAATAAATATTGTTGATTCACACATTTCCAGAGAAAACAATCCAAACGGAAGAGGATTTTTTTTCTTCTTTTGTCCTATGACGCAGTGGGGTTAGAAAAGGATAGTGAAGTTACTGCAAAAAGTTAGACTAGCATGTGAGTCATGAACAGATAAATATAGCTGTAGTGTTCTGCCTGCTCTTAAATATCTCAGCATGAAAATGGCTGAGAACTCCTGTGGTTTTTGATTATAATTCATTTGGAATTACAAAGGCCATGATTGCTCTGTATTGTACATTTGCTTTGTAGATTAAACTTATTTTTCTATTCAAATAAAGATAAAAGAATGAAAATTGTATTCTTTCTCCAGATAAATCAGTACACACTTAGGTAACATTTAGTGAGCAGTTTGTGCTTTGTTTTTGGCCACATTCATAATGTTTGACCTGTAATATCATGAAAACTTTTTTGTTTTTTGTTTTTTAAATTGAACTGGTACTTTGACAACATTTTTAACGCTGGACAAGCAAACACCTTCCCAGAGTGAGTTTTCTAATGAAGATAAGGAGCGTTGGTGTCTCTGGGCAAGTTTTTAGTTGGCCAACAAATCCGGGAAAATATCGTTTTTTTGGAACTAGACGACCTGAAACAGAACCTTTTATACTAAGTAAGGCCTTTAATTGCAAAATTTGGTGTTTCCAGCACTCGAAATTTATACGGAACATCAAAATGCGCATTAAAATCAAGTGATGGAAACAGCTGTAGAGAGATATGTAGAGCTGGGTACACGATACCGGTATGTTATCGAAAACCAAAAGTTTAGGTACTACTGGTATCGAAAAATTAAGAGTGTCGAAAGTAGGTACCGATAAAAAAGCAATCTTTTGAGACATCGTTTTGATGCCTGTTGGTCCAGGGACAGCATTAAAGGAAGTTACTTGGTTGTTTCAGCCCAAATAAATGATACAAACTTAAAAGAAATAGTCAATAATGGAATCGTTATATACTGTATCAGTATCGAAAACCAAGTATTGTTAAAGTCCTGGTATTTAATAAAATGTAACAGTACCCAGCCCTAGATATACGCAACACTCCATAGCAATGACAAACAGAGTGAGGTGGTTTCCATCTTGTTTGTGCCACGATTTTTCTTTTATCTGTGCACTCTCACACTGTTTGGACTTTGATATAAAAGTAAAAGTTGTTATTTTTGCATTTTTATGCTAAATAACCTTTTTCAGTTCAATCCTCACTCTTGGGTGAACTCAGACTACACCCTGAAATAAATTTTAATTGATTCTCACTGGCTATTCTCGCCAGGCTCTAAATCTAATGAGTCAACTAAACCGCAGCATTACACAGCCCTTACATCAGCCGGTAACCTTTTGGTGATAGTCTAATTACATCTTTTTGGCAGTATCAGCGGTATGTCCCCCTCACCAGTGGACAGGGGCTCCAGGCAGACCAGTCATTGAGCACACAGTCCTCCGGGCAGGGCAGGCGGCTGTTTCTGGCTCCCAGGGGCATCTCCTCAGGGTCGCACAGGTAATCCTCCACCGGCTCCGAGGGGCCGTCTATGGTGTTCAGCATGCACCTGCAAAACATGTGCCACAGATGAAATAGCATTTAGAAACATTCACATGAATAAGCTTTTTACATCAAATATTGGCGTTTAGAAATTCCAGGTAAAAAAGAAAAGACTTTCTAAAGTTTGCAACTTTAGCAGCACGAATTTTACCAATGACACCAGAGCGCAACTGATTCAGGATCTGCACGGAAATTCAATTATTAAGTATTACAATCTATAATTCAGCTGCCGCTTCTCACCGAGTCACTCGATCGTGATTTCTTATTCATTCTATTTCACAAAGTTCTAAAGATGGCTGCTTGGCGGAGCGGTGAGGGAGTTTTCGTAATGGAGCAGATTTTTGGATTGTAAGTGGGCATCTCTTTGCCCCTGTCTTCATTAATGACAACAGCCCACTGAAGTTGTTTAAACCCGTGAAGAATGAAAGTTTAATGTGTCTAAGAACTTGGGAGATAATGAGTTATTTAACACGAAGTTCAAGTGTCGTTTTGGTTCGGATATCATTAAAAATGTTCCTTCAGGTTAGACACATAAAAAAATAGTAATGCATGAGTCATGTATATAAAGTTTGTTTGGGAGAGTCACATCTATTTGACGTTGACGCGTTCAGTCACATATCCCACATATCCTTACCGGACTTTCCTGGTCTGCACTCCCTCTCCGCAGTTATCCTTCAGGTCCACGTTGCTGACCTTCCACACGCTCCAGGGCTCAGACACCCACACGTACTGCCCGCAGTCACTCAGGCAGGGCACCACCTCGTAGACCTGGGCCTATGGGGACAAGCACAATGGGACAAGACTTTGAGGGAGGGGTTTCATGTGTGTTGAACCCATAGACTGTAAAATTAATAGACAGCGTCTGCTCACTCCTCCCCGTTTGCCATAATGACCACGTTCGAAAGGGAATCCATGGCGGATTTACAGACTCCTCCTACCCAGCCCCGATCGAGCATGTTCGGTCGTAGCCACGCCATTACCTCTAATGCTAACGGCCTGTCAATCAAAGTCCAGTCCCTCATTAGTATACGAGATTTCTAAAATGTACCCTTTAATTGTACCGAACCCAGCGTTATCACAGGAGGAATATCTAGCTGTAAAAAGTTTATAAAAAATTAGGCACCAGTTGTCTAAAACATGTCTAAAGTGCAATGCTTTCTAATGGAAAACTAGCTTGTTCTGCCGCCCCTATATGGAGGTATTACAGCAATGCACAGGTCATAGTTTCATGCATACTCAAGCCTTTGTAATCAATGACCTTAAAATGTCCTGTATACATTATCCAAAAATTTGAACCAACTGGATCATCTTCATTTATTTGGTCTTGAAATTAATATTCCTGGATGCAGTAGTTGCCCATTGTTTGATTGGTTTCATTCAACACAATTTCTCTCGTGGACCAACAAAGCTCATAGCTCATATCTCTGACATCAAAGCGTACTCTACCTGGGAGCCTACCAGAGTTTGCTTCTAGTGAACAAACATGAACAAGAGTCCGCCCTAGACCTCAGTCTTTTATGTGCTCATAGATGTTACATGTCTAATCTGTGATCCTCTGCCAATTCTAATACATTGTTTTTTAATACTTTTAAACCACCATCCTTTCACTCAGTTGGTTTCTCACCTGGTTGACGTGGTCCAGTTTGGGGCAGGGTCTCCCTCCGTTGTAGGGCTTCTCCCGGAGCCACTTGGAGCGCACTTTGACCCCGCTCCCGCAGGACTTACTGCAGCGCGACCAGTTGGACCACTCGCTCAGCTTACAGTCCGATGGGCAGGGGATGATGCATGCCTCCTCGATGTATCCTGGAACACAAGGCAGTAGAGTAGATCCGATCAGTGTTTGTAAACAGGCTACAGCAGCATATGATATATTATATTAATGGTAGGTTTTGCATTAGCCACAAACCGCTGCAAACTTGTCACAGGAAGAATTAACATTATGTGGAGTATATGTGAGTGAGGCGTCTCTCACCCAGCAGGTTGTGGGGTTTGGGGGCGTGTCTAGCCCTGACTGGTGTTTGTCCTAGTCTTTCTCGCCACATTGGTGACCCCGACGTGATCCAATGTGGCGAGAAAGACTAGGACACATGCGAGCTGCAAGTAAGTCAACTTTATTCTTTCAAAGCCACGAAAAACTAAAATGTCCGGAGAACAGGACGAACACCAGTCAGGGCTAGACACGCCCCCAAACCCCACAACCTGCTGGGTGAGAGACGCCTCACTCACATATACACCACAATTAACCACAAAACACTGCAGATTTGTCAATGGTAGGATTAGCATTAGCACCAAACCGCTGCAAATTTGTCAGGAGGAAGGATTAGCATTTGCGGAAAACCACAGCAAATTTGTTAATGGTAGAATTTGCATTAGACACAAACCGCTGCAAACTTGTCAGAGGAAGGATTAGCAATAGCCACAATCCATTGCAAATGTGTGAGAGGAAGGATTAGCATTATAGCCACAAACCACTGCAAATTTGTCAGTCTAAGAATTAGCATTAGCCAAAACCAATGCAATCTGAATAAATGAGACCTTTTTGGTCACTTGAAATCTATCAAATTCAAATTGGTGCTGTGAAAGGCATCTATTGTCTTATCAATCGAAGAAAAAAACTGCAGCATGTCATTCCTGAAAGGGTGGATGTTGTCTCAAAAGGGTACTTGAGAAACAAAAACCATGGGATATAGAAAGTTTGCAGGACATACAACGCAGAGAGAAAGCCCCACTGCAGGGAGCGGCGGCGGCGCGGCGCCCTTGTGGACAAAGTCACTTGGGCTAAAAATACAACAGGCTGGACCACTGGAGGATTACTGTGTGCTACGGTAAGGTCACACTCAAAAGAGCTATCTGAAGTAAGTATTTTCGGGAGTTGCGCCTGGAGAGAATAGCCGAATTCAGTGTAGCTTACACAGACATATTTTAACTGTTAACCTTCTACCAGATACTGTATGTGTGGCCATTATTACCACTACTTTGCAGATGTATTGAGTTAATGTCCATATACTGTACTCATTTTCATCGAGCACAAATCTTCTCAATACACTAGGCTAGATTTACTATAGTATGCAGCTGCGGCTAGAGAGTTCCCCAAGAGACTAAACTGAAATGTATACTTTAGAGGCGTAGGAGTCATAGCTGTACATGCCGTTCTAAATAACAGTCATGAGTTCATGAAAGTTTAAAAAGCTCCATACTTGTTTATTCATAAGATACAGGATTTTGACACTTAAAAAAAGACTTTAAACAAAGACGTAGCATATTTTCCCTCGGTTCTCGCCTGCCCCCATAGCTAAATAATGAAACAGGTGCCCTAAGTAATCACCGCTTTTGCTGTGGTTACATTTGAATTATATGTATAGCTAAATATATTTTCTTCTCTGCCCAAAGTAACAGCACTCAAGTAGAAGTAAAAAGCGCTACATGATAAAACAACACCAAGAAGTACAGTTACTTCAAGTACATGTAGCTAAACGTAGCTTAATATTACAGAGTATGGAGTGAAATAATAGGCCCTTATGAAGCACTTTAGGTGACTTGTTTCCTCCAGTTAGTCCGGTTTACTCCACCACTAAAAAGACTGGCAGCCTGTCAGTTTATCCCAGAGGTGTGTGTCAGCTCCTCCACCTGCTCCTTCTCCTTCCTCCTGCGCAGCTCCCTCCGCTCCACAACTGTCTTTCACCATCTTCTCCTCGCTTGCCCCTTTTTGGTTTCCTGTAGCTCCTCTTGTGACGCGCCCTCGACTGTCGCATGTGAAGGTCAAGCCTAACAATCCCTTTTTCTACTCCCTTCTCTTCCAGTTGCAGCCAGTGACCATTAGACAAACCCGCACTGGTTAGAAGAGATTTGGCTCAATCACATGACACTCTCAAAGCGCAAACAGTAAAACCCCCCTCCGCCTCCTCCCGCTGCCGCTTTTGATGTGCGGGCAATAAGACGGTGTTAGCACGACAAGCGCTGTGATTCTTAATTCCCTTTACCAGCCTTTTGACTGGAGATAGCGCGGAATGCTAATGCCGCACCAGCCTGACAGATCTGGGCTAGTCTCCAGTCAGCGCAGTGGAGACGAGTGCGGGCTCAAATTGGCTGCTTTGATGAGTGGGGCCGAGCCGGTGAACGGGACGGGGAGGAAACCGCAGACAGATTTTTCTTTTCTGTATTTTTCTTTTCGCGCTGTAGAGCTACAAATGTCAGGAACAAGTTGGATCATTTTAGAACATGTCCAAAACGCGGGCGTCAATTGCAGTCAGCGGTTTTGGAGTGGACAGACAAATCGAATGCGTTTCAATGTCAGAGAAAAATCGAGTGCTTTTCCCATGTGCTCGGCTATGTCATGTAATGTTATTATTGCACTATCCTTCTTTCTCGCTGAAACAGGGAAACTGATTCGAATTTGAGCAAAATCAGCTTGAGCAATAGCCACCCAGAGGAGTTTTTGTTTGGCAGAGGCGGGCCCAAAACAATGAAAAAAAATGTGTTTAATGAGGGAGAAAGTTTCGATACTCAATGGGATCCAACAAACTTTAAAGACAAGCATTAGCCAGGTAAACAGATCTGCAATATGAAAGTTTAATCATCATGGCTGCCCTCTACCTCAAAGGGCGTTTTTTTAAAATGTGATGATGTTAAAAAAGTCTATGCCTGCTACAGATATAAAACCCATTTTCCCAAAATGCGGTTTTCTTTATGCTCTTGCAACAACATCTCCACTTTAGTAACTCCTAGAGACTCCAAATGTCAGTCTTGCACTTAACATTTTTGAAGGTTTTTTTCAAAGGGATTTTTTAATATGTAATTCCTATTATATATAATTATAACTGCAATATTTTCATTTGCTTATTCAAAAACAAAACAAGATCCAAAATCCATCGTTACAAAAAAAAATCTTTGTAGCTACATAATAAAACCACAAATTTAAACCTGGCTCTATCCAACATTTAAATGTTGTCACTGAAATTATAGGCAATTTTGGCCATTTGAATCCATATTTTTTTATAGGAAACCATAAAATTAATATTTTCTTTGTTAATTCCAGCGTATTTTCCCCCTGGGTAGCGTAGCCATCCAAGGAACTCACCGTGACTGTTGCATCGGGACGTCTCCACTATGCGGTTGTCCTGGTCGTAGCAGCCCATGGCCTGGTAGCGGTACCCCTGCCCGCACTCTCGGATGTCCCCCTGGACCTTCATGCCCAGCTGGCCCTCCACCCGGCCCCCCTCCGGCAGGATGCAGTCGGACCAGTTCCCGACGGGCTGGGCGTTGTACTTGTTACAGGGGCAGTACTGCGTCTCCGTGAGCGGGTACACCTGGTGGTTCTTGCACTGCTCCCGCTTCTTACTCTTACCTGGGGAAGTCCAGACAAAAAAACATTAGTCATGTTTTGCCTTTTAGTTTTCCCTTTTTAAGCTACATTTTGGATTTTTTTTCTCCATAAATATTTGCACAATTTATAGCTTAAAATAATGTGCCAAATGAATCCATCCCTATTTTCAAGAACACACAAGTGAAAAGAACTGGAGATAAGGCTAAAAACTACAGCTGTTAGCTACATCTTTGTGCAACATCAAAATATGTTTTCAAACTCAGAGACATGCTTTGAAGTGAATGAAGGTAATTTGAACTGTGAAATAATCAGATGAAAGAGTATGGGCCATAGACTGTGAAAAACATGGACTAAGCCAAATACAAGGAAATGGGGACAGGCTCCAGAAGTTATTTGGTCTAATGGACCCATTTCTTTAAATCATTATTGAAAACAAGCTCGTCATTCTTACCTCCACGTGTTTGTCTTAACTTCTTCTATGTTTTATTTTTTGTTGTTGCTATTTTATTTCCATCTTATTCTAAATTCAGGAGCTGGCTCCAAAAAAGCAAGCCAAATAGGATGAAGGGGCTTCAGTTAGCCCGTGCTGAACGGTTGTGAAATCCAAGCAAATGTCAAAACATTTTTTATGTTTTATAGCCTTAAAGTAGCAAAACCGGCAATACCTTTTTACATTGGGGATCCCAGATTGTTTGCGTGGCAGTTTTGGGGGTAGAGACCAAATAAGTTTAGGAATCCCTATGTTAAAAGCACAGCCACATATCGGCTTATGTGTATGGAAAACATGAAATAGTGACTCAGCCCTGATTATGTGTAAAGCCCCAAATAGTTGATGCGCCCTCTACTGACAATAAGCGGAATGTGAAAGATATTCTGTCCAAATAGGCCTGCCACGATAATTTTTTTGAGGACGATATATCGTCTCAGAAAATATCGCGATAAACGATAATATTGAGTATAATGCAAATACTGTAGGCAATAAAAAGAAAACCGTAAGCAACTATTTTAATTGAAATGTATTGAACTTTGGCATTCAATATTAACACCTAATACCACACAAAGTGCAAACTTATTCTAGGACACTTCTCAATCTTTTAACATAACTTACACCCTCACCAGGTTCTGTGTTTGAACTAGGCCTGTCACAACCTTTTTTCTTTCAAATAGTCAATACACAGTATCATCTTTAAAAATATCCCAATAACAATAATACTAATATTACTGTTATTGGGATTATTACTGCTGCAGCATTTCTCTGGCTTTTGAACAGTAACATAGACCTAAGCACTGAGTAATGTTCTCAGGACTATCGCGCTTGTATTTTTGATAGTGGCTAAAGCGGTCGGGTTCCTCTCGCTAACAGTAGCTCTTATTAGCTTTGATACACTGACTGGGCGGTGCTTTCATTTCATTCTCATGTTGGACAAACCTGCAGTCGCATTAATGATATTCTCTCCGTGATGAGTTCTTTTGGCTGAAATTCCAAGTGTTTTCACACGAGTCCCTCTTGCTCCGCGATAAAGTTCACAAAGTGTCGGAATCAGCAAAGCTCCGTAGTAGCGCGGCACTTTGTTTACACCCCGCCTCTCTCCAAAAGCAGTACTGATCTACGTATAAATGATCTGGATACATGCGGTGATACGGCTGATGTGCTCAATGCTGTCTTTATGCACAGGGAGACGGGTTGGATGGACGCTCCGCTCACTCAGAGCTGTGATAGCGTTCATGTTTCTGTATTTATTTAAGCACATGCAGCACGTGCATTTATCGTGCATTTACCGAGACTAAAAATGTTATCGTCCTTCATTTTACTTATCGAGCGATAACTCGATATAGTGATTATCGTGGCAGGCCTATGTCGAAGGAATGCATTGAGGTTTATTTTTTTTCAATCTGTTGCTTAGTTGCCTGTGTCAACTAAAACTTTTTATTGAAAAACTAACTTCATAGCCATAACTAAACCTCCAAGCTCTTATTTATACAAGGTCATGGAATAACACGTTTAATCAGAACTTGTTGTGATTTCCAAAGGAAGAAACCCTGGAAATTAATAGCATTTGTATTTGGAATCACCCCTATCAATAGAAGCCTTTGTTTTTTCAATGCTGTCTCTTGTACTTGTATTGACTACAAATATAAAACACAAGCCACGACTCAAACAACTTATTTGGCTTTGCGAAACATGAGTGAGCGTACTGAATCAATACACTCTCGTGGAATTGATTTGTGAGCATGCAGCCACCAAATGGAATTTATAGCGCTGGATAAATAGTCTGCGTTTTGTTATGTTTCTGTAACAGTTTTATTGTTACAGTATGTTTACAGGTGGAGATATTGACGTCTCACAAGTCAAATCACCCAAAATCTGACACGCTCCATATCATTTTCCCAGCACTGTTGTCTTTGCTTTGAGTGACCTTCAAATCTACCAAGGTGAAAACTGGTTTGGTCCTGGTTTAGCCCCGAGTTAGTTCTGATTTAAATCGTCCAAAGGCTGTTTTAGAGTTGATTGTGTTCAAATACTATCTAATACCATCTAGTACTATCTAGTGGGCTGGATGTGGCCTGGACAGTGCAGTGGTCCCCAGCCTTTTTCCTCCTGCCGCCCATACCAGACTTGGTACAGGCTGCAGGGTCGAGGGTGACAATACCAGCGCCAGAGCGGGACCATCAGTCTATTCTCTTTCTCCCAAGACACGGACAGTGTTTGACTCACAGTGGCATGAATAAAGTTATGTGTAATGTCAAAAACGAGAGGTAGCGGGGACAGAAATTGGATTGGGTCTTGGTTCAGACTGAGTATTTTGGCACCGGAAAAAAAGGAAAAAGAAACATCATCTTCCAAGTAAGTTGAGATCATTTAAAAAGCAATTTTCCCCTAAAATGTAAAGGTGCATTATGTAACTTTTCATGTGCATATTTGACTTTTCAGCGACCCATCAGCTGTGTGGGTGGTTTGCTTGGCGCCTTTGCACTCCATCCCGGTAGCTTCCACTAGGACGCTCCAAGACCAATTTTATTTGGGTTTTAAGATAAGTTTCTTGTAGGTTTTCTAGATGGAATGTAAGTTATATGTAATCAAGGACACAGATCTGTCAGCAGTGAAAACCTGCCAGAAACAATTGGTCCTGGAGCACCCTAGGGGCCATCGGGATGGAAAGTAAAGGCGCCAAGTGAACCGCCAATACAGCTGCTCGGTCACTGAAAGGTCAAATATGCATTATTAAGAAATTTTTCCCATAAAAAGTTGCATGATGCACCTTTAAGTGCAAAAATACTTGATATATTATTCTTTTCTATTTACATGTACAGTACTCAAATCAAGGGCAAATGTTCTTATTTCAAGATGTTCTTTTGCATGTAGATTTGAGATTTTCTTAGCTCTAGTTTAATCCTGGCTTAATCCTAACAGCGATTTATTCCTGGTTTAGTTAAAATAGTTTATTCCTGGTTTAATCTTTGTCAAATCTGGTTCACACATGCAGTCCGGACTGAGACTTGGTTTGTACAGGCTAAGGTCCACGTTTAGCCCTGGATCGCAGTACCCACCGATGAGCATCCTCTTGCGGGTGCGGACCCCCACGCAGTCGGCCGAGCAGGAGGAGAACTTGGACCAGGCGCTCAGCTGGCAGTCCTCCTGGCAGGGCATCTGGCACAGCTGGGTCAGCGCCGGCATGGGGCTGGAGTGTTCCAGACAAGCTTCCACATCCGCCTGCCCTCCGTCCTGCTTGCGGCACGAGACCGCTGCGAAGAGAAGACACTGAGTTAGACTGAGTATGAAGAGAGATCAACTGTAAAAAGTCATCTGGATCATTTTAAATGAAAAGTATTTTAAAGTAAAAGTACTTAAAGTAGAAAATAAGTACTTAAAGTAGAAAGTACAAGTCAGTTTAAACAACAGTTATGAGAAAACACTTTGAGTTTGAGTACAATTGCGTTATTGTTAAAACCCAAAACATATAATATGTTTTATATGTTCATATTTTATAGCCCGTAAGGCAACATTATATCGGTTCTGCTCCAAGGGTGTTCATCAGGCCGTGCTGAAGCTGTAAACCACGTTGTAAATCAAAATTGAATGTTAGTTTCATTATTTAATAAGCTATTCCTACAGCTGCCAGCAGGAGGAGCCCCAGTCAAGGTCTTCACCAGCTCTTTCATTGATACTTAATTCTTACAGAGATATTATTTCAAATGATAAACCGTAAACGTATGCTGAGGCCCCAAAAAAATGTTTTAAAGTCATTTTAAGCTGCATATGTAGGATATGTCCATTGTAAGCCATGAACTGCTCAGAGCAGGTCCGGTCATGGATTCAAAAATGTAAAACTTGGGAGAAAAGTTTGCAATTTTAATGATAATATATAGTATGTTGAGGTGGGATGGTGAGAGAAATACAACGATAATACCATTGCAATAAGACAAGTGTAGAATTAGTGAATATTGTAATTCATGTTATTACCGTGGTGCTCTGCTTTTGTCCGAACATGAAGTGAGACTCTTGTGGCTCATTAGTGTCATAACAACTCTAAGATTAATTGCTAATTTTTGAAAACCTTTGCAACTATCGAACATGTCTGGATGACTGAGAGCTTACACTAACATCTTTAGAGAAAAAGATTAAAATGTTCCATAAGTTGTGGCCATACCGCCTTTGCTCTGCCCAATCCCGTCAGACCTTGGAAGCTAAGCAGGGAAGGGCCTGATCGGTACTTGGATGGGAGACCGTTTGGGAACACCAGGAAGCCTAGCAAATGTAGTGAGAGGGTGAGTGGTTGGTGGTGGTCAAAGGGGCCGATGGTGCAGATTGGCAGCCTCGCTTCCGTCAGTCTATCCCAGGGCAGCTGTGGCTACAATAGTGGCTTACCACCACCAAGTATGGAGTGAATGAATAATGCAATAAAGCATCTTTGAGTGTCCAAAAAAGCACTATATAAAACCGATGCATTATTTATCATTATCATTATCATCATTATTATTATTATTATTATTATTATTATTATTATTATTATTTTTAAACAGTAGTCTGTTGGTATTTGGACACTACTAAAGCTTGTGTGACTATATTCTATTCTGCTGTTGTCTTTTGTAATTAGATTTAACAAGATCGGAGTTTCTTCCTGCGGTTTAGTGCTTGCTTTGTTCCAACATGAGTCGTCAAAGATTAATGAACCTTAAACAAAGAACATAAATTCCTGTAGAGCTCCATAAACGGCCGGTGTTCATAAGAGATAAAGAGAATACAGTATAAAGAGAATACAGTATAACTAAAGCATGTTTGGGTCTAATGAATCAGAGTAACCATTGTAACGAAAACCTGCACGTTATATTGCATAATCAATATTACACTATGCTCTGTGTCAAGCGGTTATTAGCAGCACAAGCGCAGCAGCAATGAGGAGATAGACATGAGAGAATTGCATTTAAATAATGAGTGCGTCTGGCTGAGTGAACCCGGTGAACCAGGACTGATACAATAACAGTGTCTGACTGAGCTTTTGTTTTGGAAGTAGACTTTTGCTCTGGCTCCTGCTAGATCAAAGCACCATCATCTGTCTACACCATTGGAAGCCTATCTTTTATCATGTTTAGGAGCTGTTTTGATGTTCGCTGCAGTAACTAACCGGCTTCAATGTCAGCAAATTTTAATATTCTGTGATTTTCTGGTGCCACTAAAAACAGAGCTTGTTTGCCACTTCCATTCTTTGTGGTGATTCGACTTTTTTTTTTCCCAAACACACTCTGTGACGTCACTTCTCGTACTGGCCACAGTTGGTCTTGAACAGGAAGTGGTCTGAGTAATGTCTAAATGAATGGTGATTCCTCGTCTTATATTGGGCGTGTATTGAGTGCGCGGCGGCCTGGTAAGAGCCTTGTATTGGATTACCTGAGGAGCAGGGGGGGGATACGGTTTCAGGTAATGGTCTGTAATGATCAGGGTCATACTCACTGGAGGATCAGCAGCCTCATCAGCGCAATCGCATCGCACATTTTGTCTACTGGGCTTTGAGAAGATAAAGATGCCCTGAAGATCTACTCGTCACATAGTTGTCAGTCAGTAGGTACAAGTATTTCAGCTTGACAGCAAAGTCCTGTGTTCGATGTAAGGGTTTCCCATGTGAAGCTTACACAATCTCTCTGTGTCTAGGTCAACACTGGGGAAATGACCATCTTAAATGAGAGAAATGACGTATAATTCATTGAATAAAGGTACTTTGTGTTTATTTTGTGTCAGTTTAAACCAAACCAAGATAAGATATAAAAGCTAATGCCAATGGAACAAGCAGAAATCCCACTTGAAATCAGACAAATTAACTTTTACATTTAAAAATAGTTCTTTCTCACTTGAGATGATCGAAAATAATCTGAATTTTAAAAAATGGCTAGTTTCAGTGGCAATAAGAAGTTTTATCTGATCTAAGACTAGACCAATAACCATTAACAATCCCTTCATTCAAGTAATTTACTGTATGTCATTTCTTCCTTACAATGATTCTTTTTCCAGTGTAGCTTACCTTTGAGTCATTGTTTCCCTCGCATCATCCTAAAACATGCATATCAGGATAATCCTCGAGCTATGTTGTCCTCATCGAGATTCTATCTCAAGTTTTCCCTAAGGGAAACTAGAAGTCTGAAAATAGCAGTGTGGTTTTAGGGGCATTAGTTCAACTTCAACTGATAATGCAATACGTTTTATTTATCTCTATTTATTGATTTTTAAATGCAAAGGATCATGGTCTAGGAGTTGCTTTAAAGCAGGGACATTATGATTCATGTATTTCGCAGTCATTTCAAACATTTTTTGGTCAATTCTATGTTGTTGGCCCTTTAGTTTAAAGTGGACATAATCATATGGGGCTTAAAAACATTAGTTTGGTGCCACAGCATTGGTATTTTACATTTTATAATTTGAAATGATGTCTCTGTTAGAATTCAAAAGAAAAAATGAAACACAGAGCTGATGAAGACTTTGCACGGGGCTCCTCCTGCAGGCAGCTGTAGAGAATAAGATATTAAAAATGTAAAAATTTCGTTTACAGCGTGGTTTGCCGCTTCAGCACAGCCTGATAAACACACTTTGAGCAGAGCGGCTCAGAACCAATAGAATGTTGGATTATGGGCTTTAAAAATGTGGATTTTAACAATGATGCAATTGTATCCAGGAGGTTCAGAAGTAACAGCTAAATTGAACAGCTTTGCCCGAGGATGACTGTGTGAGTGTAGTGAGATACTGCGAGATACTGCGAGATACTGCACCAGGTCTGTCTTAGATGACAGAACAATATTATAACATGGTCTAAAACTCAAAACGTGCCTCATTTGTCCACTTTAAGACACACCTTCCCACAAAGCCAATCAAAACAAACACCACTTCCTCCACAGCTGTGTGGATGCAGTTGACTGTCAGACATCAGCACTAGTAATAGAAAACGCTGCAGCAAATTGCTTTTTGGTGTGAGCTGTGCTTTGGTGCAGGAGTATGAGGTGGATAGGTTGTCAGAAAGCTTCGAGGGCTGGACCTCGGGGGGTGGGGGAACTCAAAGATTACTCAAACATGCGTGTTTTATGATGAAGGAACAACATGGTAACTTGGTAAAAGCTTTACAATGTCAACTACAAACGGTTATAAAGCGTGGAGGGACATTCTGCAAATGGTCAAAGCTCTTCCTTTTAGACACGGATCACTCTTGGCATCTGCAGACCCTCAAATGATCACTCCTAAGCAGATAACACGCTTATATTTGACACCGTCTTCTCCTCCCTCCATATCATTACGGTGAAATTACAGGCGAGCGAAAGCCCTAGGTGGTACTTTGATGTCAGCCTCAACATTGGGACCGAGAGAGAGGACAAAATGACTGGGACTGCATCCAAGATATAGAAATCTTTCATTTGCGCTAATGTCTTTACCCCGGGACATGGCGGCGCTGACTGCTGTGTTAAATAGGATCATATTATGTTTTATTGTGGCCATTTGAAACCTTTGGAAACCACTAGCGTTCAGTGTATTATAACTGATCAACTATTCAGTTCATGTTGACTTTTGAAGACAATCGCTGTTATTTTTTATGTTTTTGAGGTGCGTAATGTGTAAGTGGTCCTTACCTCGGACCTGCAGACCTGGCCCACACGTCTCCTGAGCGCCCGGGCTGTCCTGTCGAACCGACCAGGGCACCAGCTGGCACCTGCGCCACTTGTGCGTCTTCCATCTATAAAAGAGGAGCATGCACATGCAGTTAACGCGCAATTTAAAAATGGGCCGCTATAACAATGGGCGCCTTGTGACTTCCGAGTGGATCCTCAGGAGGCGCTGCTGAGTTATTAGCAGTGTCCAAAAAAAAAAATAGCTCAAGCTTACATGGCAGGCAGCGAGTTAGTGACGGACAGTTAAAAACATTGCGTCAGGAGCAAAGAATTCACTGGAGTATACTTCCGTCCTCATTAAAAATAGTATAGTCTGTTCTTTTAGCCTAAGCAGTGAAAGCAACTGCCTGGCGTTACTATACCCAGCCATGCGTGATTCTGTATCTTCCCATGCAGGGACAAGATAGTGTTCTTAAATAAGAATAGACCTAAGCCTGACAGCTACAGATGTACACTTGTCACTATAGCTAATATATACTGTATGTGCATGTTGTCCATTTGGTACAAATGCTTTGAAGTAGGCCTAATAAAACCAGTTTCTGTGCGTATAAGTTGGCTGTTCTGTCAAACTTGCAGACTCTCCTGCGACATGTCATCACTCTGTCCTTTTGAGTTAATAAAGGCTTTAAGAACTACTTTGCTCTTTAGCATTTTTGTTAGCAAAAGATCGACAGTAGTTTTTATCTTGAAGCTAACGGCTAACACTAAATAAAAATTAAAATAATACCAAGATTTTGAACAAGCCGCTCAAAAAATAATCAACTTGTCTTGTATAAATACTCTTCGTTTTATTTTTGTGATGTTGTTTTTTGATGCTAGCCGTTAGCTCTGAGATAAAAACTCCTACCTCCATGAACACTGACGTTTCCCATAGTCAAGAATTTACATCAAACGTAATGTTTTTAACACGTCCCAGTGACCGCCCATCAGTACCTCACTGTCCGTGATGTTTTCTTGAGCTATTCGTTGATTTGTGCAAGACAACGCTAATGCTTATTGGGAAAATAGCGAGAGAGGAAGAAGAGATCGCATTCAAAAGTCATGTGTCGCTCTATGGCATAGGTCTATTCCAACCAAGACAGATGCAAAGAGATGCATATAAATGATGTGTAGTCCTGTTTTTTACTAGTTAACTTTGTCGCTTAGGGCCTTGAAAGGGGATTGGCCGGGAGACAAAGCTAGCCAGTATAGTCAGTAAGCTACCGATGAGTGAAGTGAAAGCCGATTTTTACAAAGAGTCTGTTTACATCTGCCACTCGCCATGACAAATGAGCAGAACATTGCAGCACTGCATACATGAAACAGGAGCAAAAAAACGCAACAGCAATCTGTTAACCCGCTGCAGCGACCAGTGAACAAAAGAAAGCCGCAAACTCCCTTGGCCACAACGCAATAGAAATGTAAAATAGTGTCACGTTGACAAAATAACTGAATATATATAAGTACAAGTGTGATTGATTGAGCGCGAGGGCGGTAAACACGCCAGAGGAGCCGCTGATCAGATTTACTCTTCAACTAGCCCGAATTACACGACTAAGTGACGGCAATAGAAAACACTTCCTCCGGTCAGCAGCACACGAATGAAATATACAACGCGATAAGACTGGAAATTATGCACTGATTCAGCTGAGAGGGGAGGAATCAAAGGCTACTACGGTCCCAGTGGGACCTTCATGCGGTCCCACTGAAGGGAACGCATGTCTCCGTTGGGACTCCTATACAGTCTTTGCCGTTTGAACCGTTAGCTTCATGCACTAGCTTTATGCGCTAGTTTCTGTGTGTTAGCTTCGCGCGACTCCCCAGACGGCACTTCACAACAGGTCAGGACCAGGCTAATTCTATACGCCTCGGCTGCTTGCTCAGTGGAGGTGCGTGCGATGCATTTAAAAAGATTAGGCCGGGTAAATAAGACATCTAGGCTACAGCTAATACTGCAGTGTTAACGTGGCTACATCGTTTTATGCTTCTTTTTTTAAGGGTCTTTCCCGATGAAACAAACTGCTGATGGGTTTATCGTCTTCTCTGTCCTTTTGACATAAGATGAAATGGTTTCTCACAAATTGACCAAAGTGTGTAGTTCTTGATAGATTTTGATAGATAGATTTGTAGATCCATAGGCTGCGCTGTTCTTTTAAGGCCAGAGGAACAGTAAATTGACTTAAATTGACTTTAATCGACTTATCGTTCAATAAATGACAGATAAACAATACATTTTAAAACTCAATATTCATCGTCAGTACATTTATTTGCATTTTTAACCCATTTTCTAATGTAATACCCTTAAATCCCCCCCGAACCAAGCCACGTCTCCGTCAACACTACAAGTCTAGCTCGACATTTGGAATCACACCGTCAGCCTGCGTTAATTCACCCGGTTTGTGCACGCCCACGACTTGAGCGCCTGACCCCATCTGCGACACCTCCCTTACGGACGAGAAGGCGGTGTGGGCATTCCGCCTATTTGCTCTTATAATAAAATACACCTCGCTATTGATCGGCGCCAGATGCATCCGCCAGGCCGCATCTCATGCAGTTCATGCAAAGTCAAGGAGACAATCAATCGACACACATCGGCATCCCCGGCGTAATGGGTTTCTGCTCTTATTTTTAAAAGACAATAGTAGTGAGTAATAGCACTGCCAGTGAACGCTAAAACAACAAAGAAACGCTATCATTTCAGCAGGTATTTGGTAATCATTTCAAACGGATCTCAATCACGGTCTTAAAACGGTGTATTCAAATATCCTGTTGGTCTAACTTCCCTTTCCCCTTTAAGACACCCATTCTCGCGCCCCATCAAAACAAATTCCGCTGTCTGCTCGGCTCCGTGGATGTAGATACCGTCGAACATCTGCGCCAGACTCGCAAGTTGTTTTGTTGTAGTGAAATGTCAATATTAAAATATAGCAAAGGACTTAATTTCGGATAATATTCACCCCTTTTGTGTGTGTCATCAGATTAGAGAATAAAGAGTAAAACGGGTCTTACCTGTACCCCTGGCACACTGAGGGGGCGTCGCACTCTCTCTCCTGGGACAGCAGTTCGGGACAGTCCTGGCCCCCGTTGGCAGGATACTGGATCACTATACGCTTCCGGTGCTGCTTCCTCTTTGCATTGCCACCTAAAGACACACACAAGCATTACTTTAGTTAAAATAGACATTAGCGTTGAAGGAACACAACATGAATAACGGTTAATGGACAAAACCTTTTGATTGATTGATTGATTGATTGATTTTTTATTTCGAGCTACACAACACACAACACAGGCAAAAAAGCAAAAAAAAAAAAAATACATAATAATAATACCTTCCTATTTTACCACACTGGATCTGATTTTCTTTTGTAGTACTTGCAGTAAAGTGTGTTTGGTTTTGTACACAAGCAGACATTGTGAAAAAATACATTGCGTACTCCTAAGATAATAATAATAATAATAAGATAAGATAATAAGATTTTTATTGGTGGTGTTAATTATGACCTGTGTATTTAGTTAATCGCAATTAATCGCATTTAAGCGTAATTCATTTAGGGGTTGTATTTATTTTTTAGAGGTATATTTTAGATGCTTCTATGTATTTTCGTGGAGCTGTGAGGCTTGTGTGATCATTTCAAACACCTCGAAGACAATAGCAGTTTATTTTGGAGATCTTTTTAAATAAGTTTATGTCGGCTTAACTGTGAATAAACAACTTTGACAGTAAAATTGTTTTTGGCTTTACGCCGTGTTCATCTCTAAAGCAAGGTCTTGCAGGAAACTGAAAGAAGGAAACTGAAAAAGTGTCTGTGCTGCCAAAGTAAAGTGTGATTTATCTTTCGATTCGTATTTTTAATCGCATTAAACCTTATGTAATTAATCGGAATGAATCGGAAAAATGTCGTGGCCTTACTTTTTATCAATCGTGAACTAGCAGTGTAGTTGTGGTTAGCATTGCAGTTGCTCCATGAAATTTGTTCTAATAAACTCATCCTTACGCACACATCAATTAGCCTATTTCTATTTATTTGGAATCGATAAGATAAATACATTATTTTAAGATTATTTGTAAATGTGGCAACTTTAATAACCCCCACGTTTGCCTTTTCTACTGTGCTACATTTATAAACCAAGTCAATGAAGCCTAATGACCCGCGGTGATGCATCTATACTGGTAATGACTACTTCAAGGCAACTCCTAACTGGATTCCTCTATAGCCTGTGTTCGATATGGCTCCATAGGGGGTAGTGCTATTGACGGGAAAAGGAAGCCCATGATTGTACAGTGCTTTTATGTGAGTCAGGCGCACAGACAGCAGCAGCAAGCACAGACAGAATCATGCCATCGCTGTTTGACGTATGATTGTGGAAATACAGAGTGATAAGCTGTCTACATCTGTTGCAGTGAAGCATGTCAGTCTTGGAGAAGGGCCTACAGGAACACACAAGGCTTTCCTCCAAGAAGAGACAATACAGAGTACATTTTATCTTGCGTAATGTGTTGAAATATAAAGGTCAGCCGACAGGAATGTCCAATTAGAGATGTTATCCTGTGGATCTTAAAAAGTCTGCAGTGTTGGGTTTAAATGCAAAAGGCTATTTTACTTCTTTATTTCATTTAACTTAGTGAAGGTTTTGTAGGTTATAATACAGCCCATATTTTGAAAAACATTTGGCTGCACTGCTTTGATATTAAATATATACGCAAAGTGTGTTGTTTGGCTAACCAAGGAGACTTCTTTTCTACACTTGGTCTTTGACACTCATACTTGCAAGATATCCATGTTATCTGGACTTGTGATTAAAAGGAACTTGAACTTTGTGATGATTACGTGCAGAAAACGTAATTGTGCAGATAAAGAAACTCCCTCACCTTACCTCTGACTAAAGGTCATGGTTTAGTGAATCTTTTACCAAGTTTCCCTGTCATACTGTCTATACTGTCATAAAAGTACATCAGAAGCATAAAACAGTGGAGCAGGGACAAACGCCTTGAGCTTCTACAAAACTGGGTAAGTGCTACATTTGAACAGCTGAATACATGACAGAGGACATAGATTTAACAATCTATAACTGATATCAGTTTTACAGGATGCAGTACTGTATGCTCAGAAATACTTTTGCGCTTCTAAAGAGCTGAATCATTGTTTGTTTTCTCGGCAGTTCTTTTACATAGACATGGCCACAGCCACATGTCAGCTGGCTGAGGACCAGTTTCTGTGCAGCATCTGTCTGGAAGTGTTCACTGACCCAGTGACCACTCCTTGTGGACACAACTTCTGCAAGAAATGTCTTGATCAACACTGGAATGACACTAAAATATACAAGTGCCCCAACTGCAATCAGGCTTTTCACCCTAGACCTGAGCTCAAAGTCAACACTTTCATCTCGGACATGGCCCAGCAGTTCAGAAGCCGAGCCAGAGGTTCCTCAGTGAAGACGAAGGAAGCTGCAGGAGAAGTGGGCTGTGACCTGTGCCTCGAGCCCAGGCTGAAGGCACTAAAGTCCTGCCTGGTCTGTCTGTCCTCATACTGTGAGCTGCACCTCCAGCCTCATCTGAGCGTGGCTGGTCTGATGGGACATCAGCTGAGTCAACCTCTGAAGGACTTGTCTGAGCGAATGTGTGAGGAGCACAACAAACCTCTGGAGCTCTTCTGTGTGAGGGATGAGTGCTGTGTCTGTGTGCTCTGTGCAATTGGGAGACATGAGAGGCATAGGATGCTCCCTCTTGAAAATGGCTGCGAACAGCAGCTGACGAAGAAAACAAATGAAATCCAATGGGTGATAAAGAGGAAGGAGACAAAGATCCAGGAGCTGCGCAGCTCCATCAAGGCCAACAACACAGCAGCAGACAGTCAGATCACTAATGGTGTGAACGTCTTCACAGCTCTGAAAGAGTCTGTTGACAGAAATCAGGAGAAACTCATTCAGGAGATCACCAGGATGAAGACTGCTGCAGAGGAGCAGGCCAAAGGCTACATAAAAGAGATAGAACAGGAGATCAGTGAACTAAAGAGGAGGTGCCGTGAGCTAAAACAGCTGTCTCAGTGTGAGGATCACTTTCACACTCTCAAAACATCTCAGAGTTCAGCTCTGCTCCGGAAGAGAAAGACTGGACGTTTGTGAATGTCTATGAACCGAAGTACAACCACCTTGTGGTCAGGACTTTGTCTGACCTGGAGCAGGACTTTATCAAAAACACCAAGCATCTGTTTGAGGACAATCTAAAGAGTGTGAGGCCTTATATGAAAAGCGTTGAACTGGACAGTGATACAGCACATCCCCAGCTAACTGTGTCTAATAACTGTACAGAGGTACAATGCAATTCTGAAAAGATCACTGTCGAAGACAACCCAAATAGGTTTGATAAAGGTCTGTATGTGTTAGGAAAACAAGGTTTCTCTGTAATGACTGGACCATACAGATTGCATTTCAACAAACTCAGACAAATGCAGTCTGCGCAGCGTAAACCCAGACATTTCATTTTTAAACCAAATTAAAGTAGTTCTTTGTAAAGGTCTAAAAAAGAACTACTTTGAACAAAACCATTTTCTATCCACTGAAATGTATTTTAACACTGTGGTGAGCAACACAAACATGATCCCCACAATACCCTTTCAGTTATTGTATATAACTGAAGTATAAAAAACTTCACAGTAACTACCGGCAAAAACATAGTTCTGTGTTCTGGTCACAATCAGAAAGAAAGTCTGATTGGATGACAAGAAGTCCCTTAAAACAGTGTCAAGAACTGACAATACATAATGCTTGTCCGCTTAGATAAACCCCATCATTGACAGGGCAGCCTGTCAGGAGTAGTGGGTGACCACAGTGCTGCACCCCAGAACCCTTGTCCAGATCTTGGGCTAGATTTTGTTCAGGACTACCTAACTGGAGGTTTTAACCCACTGTGCATGTTTTGGTACTATTGCCCTTGCAGAATAAAACTCCTAGCTTGTGTATATTCTTCCACTGACAATTGCAATAAAAACGACTCTAATTCTGATGTGTGTTCTGTTGTCTTCTAATCTCTGTGTTCTCATCTCAGTGACAACAGTTACCACTAATACGACTGTTCCACAGCAAAAGTGCTTCTCCACTCAACGTGCTTTTAACCCCACTCTGCTTGACTCAGGTGTAGTGTGTGTGTATTTTTCCACTACAGAAATTGCTTTCTGATGTATACATCTGTGTAGGCTCTCAGTCATACAAGTTATCTGCACTGGATTGTTAAGAGAAGTGATATAAGGCGGGATTGTCACTACTCTAAACTAGTATTGGGGTCAAGACACCCCAGATCAGGTATGGGCAAACTTTTTGATGCAAGGGCCACATTGGGTTTTTGAACTCGCCAGGAGGGCCGGACCAGTTTGGAGCATTTCAAACAAGTACGACTCTCAATTTGACTGTAATGACACGTTACAAAAGTGCAACAAATTGCAGCAGTTATGTCGCATCCTTCTTCATGTCAGTGAAAAAACCAGGGGTGTCAAACTAATTTGGGTCATGGGCCGAAATCCAGCTTCCGTTGGGTCGTGGGCCGTGGGCCGTATATAATGTAAACAGGAAAATACAAATGAGAAAATATTTTTCCAATAAATGAATAATTATGAACTGTGATTTTTAAATAGCGCTGATTTGGTCAAACGCCTGACAGGACAGTAATAAATAATAATAACGGCTTACACTTGTATTGCACTTTACAAGCCTGTGTCACAAGTTTCTCAAAGTCCACTGTAGTCATTATACTGTAGTCATTATTCATTCACTCCACACTCTAGCCACCCTGGGGCAGACTGACCATTTACCTCGTGGCCATAATGTGTACCCTGATCTTTTATTATGTCAGTGCCCTCTACTGGACACGTGTGAAATTCTTACCTTTTTTAAAATCTAAGTTGCCCCCTAGTGGCTGGAATGAGCATACTGGTTATTTTGTTAAAAATTCATAACTCCGCACAGGAATGGGCTAGAGACATACTTTTTTTTTTGACATACTCAGGAGTTTGTGTTCTACAAGTCAGGGGCCGGATTAAATCATCTCGCGGGCCGCATTTGGCCCGCGGGCCTTAGTTTGCCCACCTCTGCCCCAGATGGTCACAGCACTGAGTTAGTAGATGATTTCAAGATATATAAAAAAAAGTGAAAGATAGTGTAATTAACATAATTCTTAATTGAAAGCAGCATAGATTTGTGAATTGCCTGGTTATCCTTTTGTTTTTTTTTGTTTTTTATTCAGTATGGGGTCCCACACTGGTTGCATGGTAATTTTGGATGTCCGAGACTGACAAATTAGGGAAGCCCTGCTTCAAACAATTGAGTACAGATTACCAGTTGAACAGCAGCTGAAAGATGAACCAACATGAGGGCAAGCTAACGATGGCTAATGCAAACTGTCAGCAGTGAGATATTAAAATCACATACTGTACGCCGTACCTATTTCAGAGGGCAGATCAGTGTGTTTACTCATGTTTAGTACCTTCTCTGGCAACTTTGGCCCTGGGGGAAAATGGTTAAAAAAATGGTACCTGGTCCTAAGTGCTAACACCAAGTCGAGATGCACAAAAATCAGAAAGATGCATGCCAACTAGAGCTGACCTGGGTAGTATCAAGATGTAACAGCACCATTATATTACCGCCGTTCCCTTGAAGCTTTTCTCACAACAACAATGCTATTTGGTATGCTACATTAGCAAAGCACACCCACACTGCTCCTTTCATGCTTCCCTCCCCTGACATTGGATTTTGTCCCCCGCTTCACCCCGTACAAGCGTGAAACGTATAAAGAGAGTTACCTGTCTGGCATGCTGATGGGCAGGGGCTCCAGTCGCTGTAGGGGTCACGATGCAGTCCCGCCTGCAGGGCAGCAGACAGGGGCGAACCGTGTCGGGCCGGAGGCTCTCTGGACACCTGAAAGGACATCATTGACATGCTCAGAGAGAGATGGGCTGGAAGACGTGCTGGATAAGAGCCAGAGAACCCCGCTGTGAACAGGCTTTGAAGGTCTCTTGTGGCGGCGCGGGCCCAACAAACTGAGCACATCACAATTGACAGTGATGCTATGAAGAGCCGGAAAGGGTTCTTAGGGTCAGACTAAAATCACAAGTGATATTTAGTCTGGGGACCACCAATTTTTTCTCGTAGGAGAGGTGTGGTTTCTGATTGTCCATATCCGTTTATTGGGCTGAATGTCTCTCATGCGTCTGCACGTAGCCATAGCCAATCGTATCATCGTATCCGATGACGTATGACTTACCAGCTGTAAAATTTTGAGCTAAACTATTTAGAACACGGTCTAAAGCTTGATCGAAAGATGGCGTCGTGTCTGCTGCTGTCATGTTGGATCCGTAAATACATTTTTGAATTTTTTTTATGCCTAAACAAACTACAAGCTTCCGTATGTCAAATAGCGCGTCATCGTCTTGCCGTCCCTCCTCGTTCTGTGATTGGTCCCCAAATCCATGAGAAAATTTCGGCCATGGTCCCCAGACTGCTGTGCAGTTCGAAATGATTCGAGCGCACACAGTACAGTCCCGGCGTCAAGAGGGGGCATCGCCCCTTCCGTCAAAATGTAGTGTTTTCATTTTTTATATATATTGTTTTCAGTCTATAATGTGTTCATAACTCGGTAGAAACTCCACTGACTCTAATGAACAGTTTTGGAAATTCAAATTCAGAGTTTCCAGTGGTCCTTGAGCCCATCACGCACCTGCTTACTATGTCATCAGTGCATCATCCCGCCATAAGGAGTAGCATGTAGCCAGCAGCTATATTTTCTGTTCAACATCACAACATCACAGTGCAAGGCTACTTGTACTACTGCTACGAAGCCTTCAACTTGGCTATAGTTCTGTCAAATGGAGATAAAAGTCGGCGACACGAAGTAGCGGGATGTATTTCAGTGGATTTAATAAGAAAAGGAGACGGGCCTCAGCCCCGAGATGGAGGAGGCGGAGGAGAAAGCGGAGAGAGGCGAGCCGCTAGCGGAGAGGTGAAGCTGGACAGTTCGTCTCCAAACTCCGTAAGTGCCGCTAAACTCTGTTCGCGGTTGAAATGTAGCTTGAAAAGGTGGTTATCGTGAACTTTTGGTGATATAAAGTTGTGCTGTTTCGTTTGGGAATTGCTGCGGCCATGAAATTACTTGTTTGTGCCGCTGTTTTGACAGAGAAATGAAAAAGGAGGCGCCGCTGTGTTTTTCTGTCTTTATTTCACTCTGTCATTGGCCACTGCATTCTGTGTGTTCGCTTTGGGGACGGTAAAATCACCCACGTTTCTCCTGTGCGTCCAAAATCAGGCTTAAAAACCAAACATGTTTGATTTCCTGCGACTGTAGTCCAGTTACGTCTGACTGCTGCCCACACTACACAATTCGAACGCCAGTCCAGTCGTGACCCCTCCACACTACGCGACATGACTCTCGACTGCCTTCGACTATAGACACGACTCGTGAAGACTCGGCGCGACTGAGAATTGTATCAAAATTGGGCATAAAAATCGTGTCGTGTGTGCTGACCTTAACGTCATTGCCCCCCCTTGGTTTTCAGCCGGCCCCCCTTCTGTACTGAGATGGCGCTGGGACTGACACAGCAGTCTGACGTTAGCCAGGCTAGAGTTAGGGGGTACTCGGAGTATAAATTGATGCCTCAAGGGGTACGTGGGTCAAAAAAGGTTGGGAACCACTGACATAAAGGACATACAGTAAATGAGGTTGAAATAAAAGATGATGGGGGAATAATGTGCACATTTTTAAATAAGTTTAGTGTGTTTTGCTTTGGGCGGTGCTTCTTGTGATATGGATATTGTTTGAACTAATATTTTAATATCTATAGTTTTGCGATGTGTTGTGTGGCCCTAATATTTAGTTAACAAAAAGATGATTGGAAAGCAACTGGCTGCTTTGACCATTGCCACAGTTCCTTACTGCTATTTTCAACCATAAATCATGCCTCGTGGATCCTGCTTAGACAAGTCTGGACTCCTTCTAAGACAAAATAAAGATACACAGTGTGTTATATATAAGTTTTCAATGCTAAACTTTCATTGCAAATGGCATTCCTAGCGGGATTATTTCCTCGCGAGAAAAGTTTGGGATTTTTACTTTCACAACTAATGATTAAGCCGCACAACTTTTCCTTATTGAGATGCATGCGTGGGAGTTTGTCTCCTCTATCTACATATTACATCGCACTGCCTTTAGCTTGGGAAATTGTCTTCTCACTCAAAAGTATAATAAAGGGGTAAATAAGCTATGCTGCTGCTTTTTCCAATATTTTTCACTCACAATCACTGTGTACGCAGTACTATTTGTGGGAAGAACATGCTCTTTTATAAAACATTTTGGAGAGTCAAATTAGAAGAGATGATGTGAACAACAATGTAGCCTGCACGTGTGGAGTTTCATCTGACGCATGCGGTCAAGCGTGTAGGTCAACTAGGGGAGTTGGAAAATTGTTACATTTTAGGAACAGGGATATAATCAAGTTTAAGGTTCGGTTAGGTTTATTATACTTGACTAATTTTATCGTTTCAAAACATTAGCAATGTGCATAAAAATGTATACGAAAAAAGTGCTGTGAACCTTGCATTATCGGATACCAGTCTCCCATTATCAATAAACAAGACCCCAACACTGGCTACTTTTAAAGTGATAGTCTGGAAGTCTAAATACATTGCAAATTTTATAAAATGTGCAAAAACAACCACCTGGTCTTGCATTTTGATGTAAAGTAAGTAATACTATATATTTTATTTTGTAAAGTCCGTACTTCCCGGATCTCAGCAACTAATCAGAGCCTGGTATCCTCTCGCGTTGAGCTTTTCCTGTGAACCAACCTGTCAGGTCCAATCAGGAGGGAGGGGGAGGAGCTTGATCAGGGGTCTCGAACTCATTTGGACTGGGGGCCACAAATGCAAACCCAGTGTTGGTCGGGGGCCGCAACAGACGAAGCCTTTTTTATTAAGTCAATTATGATTTAGCAACTTTTTATTGTTTGCTATAATATACCTTAAAATAGACTGTACATTAACTATCTGCACATTTTTAAGCTTCCAGAGGTTTCCAATTGGCCAAACATTTGCTGAGCTTCTAAATTAGAAATTAATACAGACTTAGACAATTAGTGTTTTTGTAATTAATCTCATTTTGGTTCAGGTAAATTGGTTCAGGGCATCAGTGAATGATCTTTCAGGAGTCAGGTCCAGTTTCTGTCTGTTGGCCTATTTAGAAAGAAATGCAAAATGTACAACAAATGTCATTTTAATTGAGTGTAGAAAGGCCCAACCAGGGACTGGAGCTGATAATGAGCACTAATAAGCTTCACCTCAAGTAAATAATGTGGAGTCAGTGGCCTCAGGCCTTTTTGTGACCTACAGTTAGAGAATGGATGGTGCTTATATTTTTTACTATCAATGTTGCTGTAATTATTTGCAGTATTTTTATACATTTCCATATTCTCTATTTTTAATGTAACTATGGATCATGTGTTCGCACCATTGACTGTAAATTCGCACGTGTACTTAAGATTAAATTAATTGATATGATGTGCTTCTTGTGTGAGCACACAATATTACTCTGAGAGAGAGAAGGAGAGAAAAGGCTCTGGTTATTACCAAACCCTCGTACTCATTTCGTTTCGTACATGTAGGGAAATTATAATTGACCGGAGTTTACGGATGGCTAAGGCCAGGCTACTGTTGTGATGCTTTTAAACACTAATTACGATGTGTTCACTTTGCAAAGTCATAAAACCGCGGTAATGTGGTCCGCATTTTCGAGATCCACGGTAATGTGGACAGCACGGGAAAAGCTGTTGCGCGTTTTATCTGTTCCTTACGGTAATACCACAACACACTATCGAAAACACTTTTTCCTCCTGTCACAAGAACACTTGGGGCTCGAGCACCCAGGAAAACTGGTAAAAAAGGTAACGATGTTAAAGGTGCTTTTTGTCATGCTGCAGTGCTGTAACTTTTCCTGCACATAGCCTATTAGCTGAACAACTAAAGTTTCTCCCTCGCGTTCTGACAGTCTCCACCTGTTTCAGAAGCTCCTCTCTCAGTCCGCTGCTTTGTTGAAAACAGTTGATAAATCATCTGCAAAAGCGCCGCATCTCTCTTCCCCTGTCTGATGTTGTGGTCAATCTCACGTCCGCAGCGGCATTAGCGCTACCGCGCGGTGCCTCATGGGAAATGTAGTTCTAATGTGTTTAATGCAATTTACCGGCGGGCCGCATGTTATATAAATAAGAAATCATCTCGCGGGCCGCAAAAAATTACCTCGCGGGCCGCATTTGGCCCCCGGGCCGCATGTCTGAGACTCCTGAGCTTGATCGTTTACTTTTGAAAAGTCTGTTCCTGCTCTCCTCACTTTGCAAAATGAAGGGCTTTCTGGTTAAAGAGGGGAGGGATTTGATTGTTTATTTTCCAATTTCACTCTATCTCTCCTCACTTTGCAAACTTACAGACAATCACTTTAAATCCCATCTAAGACCGTGGCTAAAAGAAAACCAGGCCTGTGAACACTTAGTACTGACCAGTTTTTAACATGTTTTATGACGCTTTTATGACATGTTTTATGACGCTTCTAAAGTGCTAACACTGCCAAACCTTTGGGTAGACATATCAAACCCATCATTGAGGCTTTAAAACATTATTTTGCTCATATTTTACATTCAAAAATTGAAAATCACTATCTTACTATCACTATCTCACACATCTCTCCTCTTGCTCCCCTTGGCGTGATGGAATTTCCTTTTTTTTGTAGCTAGCAGCAAGCTAACTAATCAACGGCGTTGTGATGAAGAAGAAACAACCAAAGATCAGGATTACTCAAATCTACGTAAATCAAGTGAACTATTACTCCAAGTAGCTTTTTTGTGACACTGGGGAAAGTTACAACATGGTTAAAAGCTGATTTGCATGATATGTCTGTGTTTTGACTTGTCTTTGCTTATTATATACCACACTCGCAAGCGCCTCTGACCACAGCTGCTGCTCTGCCCCGCCTGAACCAGTGTGTGTGTGTGTGTGTGTGTGTGTGTGTATGTGTATGTGTGTGAGTGTACGTGTCCCAGGGCTCACATGTGAATTTGGGGATAAATAAAGACAGATTCATTTCCATTCGCAGCATGGGGTCTGGCATGGAGGGCCGTGCCTGCTGGAATAATGCGGCCGCCGCGGTGAATAAATAAATAGTTAATTGACGTTCCCCGGCAGATGCCTTCGGGGAGCGGGAGGGACCCAGATGCTTTAAGAGAGTTGGCTTCGCGCACCTCTGCTGGCAGGAACGCGCGTGGAGGGGAGGGAGTGAAGAGGAAAGAAAGAAAGAAAGAAGGAGAGCG
Organism: Neogobius melanostomus; assembly: GCA_007210695.1. Taxonomy (NCBI): domain Eukaryota; kingdom Metazoa; phylum Chordata; class Actinopteri; order Gobiiformes; family Gobiidae; genus Neogobius; species Neogobius melanostomus. Next base: position 731,540 of record VHKM01000678.1, read on the forward strand.
CAGGTAATTACGCGGGCACCGGAGGAGGCACCGGTGAGGAGGCGGCAAAGAGAGTAAATAAGCCTGTAAAAGCCGCAAAACGTATGAGTCACGCAAACTACAGCGCGTGGGCTCAACGTTGTTTGAACTAACTCGGAAAGGCACCGAGTGGACGGAATACGCTGAATCTATTTAACCCTGAGCTTGGACTTCAAAAATACATACGCTATCGGAAGCTAGAAAACACTAAGATTCGTGCCAAGATCCAAGGGTGTTTGAAAAGCTGTTACAGGCTTTTCATCATTGTCCAAAAGATCAAACCTGCTCATCGTGGCACCATTTCCTACAAACGCCAGAGTTGTACACCATTTGTATGTCCTAAGAGGAAGTTGTGGAGAAATTAAAGGAACTGACTGCACTTTCAGCATGTTTAAAGGTGGAGGTATTTGATCTCTTAATGATTAACTTAATGATCGCCTTTTTCACTTGCTTTGTATTAGTCATCGCGTACATGAAATGAGACAGTTGTTGTAGTTGTGTTTCCTTTCCGTTCCGTTAAATTCTGTTAACTTATTTTTATACGGACATTTCTAGAGGTGCTTTGTGGGTGTGGTCCGTGTTGAAACGACCGCTCTGGTGGGTTGTAGGTTCTCTTTTGCCGGTGGGACAGTATGATGTTGCTTAATGTAGGATTGATATTGTAAATATAACAGGCAAAGTTGGGTCACGGAGGGGTACGTTGTGTGTGTGCATGCTGTGTTCCTGCTCTTGTGGTCTTGTACTTTGTAACATGCTCCCTGTGCTAGTGTGATTTGATCAATTGTTTTTATTTCAATGATGTCGGGGTGGGCGCTTATAAGCTTTTGCTTCAGCCCACTCCTTTTGAATTTTTAACTGCTCAAATAAACTAATAAACTAAAACTAAACTAAACTATCTCAGATGTGTGTAAGAGTCTGATCATGCCTACCACCTGCAGTATATCCCCTATATAAAAGTAGGGCGCTAAACATTTTTGGGAAAGTTTTGTGACTGTGATTGGATCGTCAAGTTTTTAAGAGCGGGTATTATTCTCTGTGCAGGTTTTTGGTTAGTAATAATCTCAAACACATCTTTATCATTATCTTACTACACTTTGTTGGTTCGAAAATGCAATGTTGATCTAAAACCGCTGAAGAAGTATCCAGTTCTTTCACTTCACAATCCTCCTCCGAGCGCGCTCCCACAAGCTCCTCCCACCCCCTTCCTCTTGCTCCCCTTCAGTGCATCATTTACAATTTTTTTCTCCTTAACGTTTTCACTAGACTTTCAACTGATATAACTAACACACACAGTAATGCATTGGTGACGCATAAACGAGAGCAACTTCCCCCTCTCTTGGTACAGCAGCGTTTTTGTTGTTGTTGTTTTTTTGCCTTTTTCTGTGTTACACATTGTTTTACTGGATACTTTTGTACATCTTTGCTGTGTTTGTGTGAGGTTCAGTGGATTGTGTTACTGCATGAAGGACCCAGATTTTTAAAAGTAAACAAACACTTGGCTTATGAGCTAAAGACATTACTACAAATGTCTTCTTCTGAAACACTAAAGAGGCACCAAGAGCACCCCGCAACTGCAGCGCAGTGGAGGCATCACATGAGGCGCTACAGGAAACAAAAAAGGAACAAACGACGTGAAAGACTGTTGTGGAGTGGAGGGAGCTGCGCAGGAGGAAGAGGAATGAGAAACGTGTACATTAGCCTTGTATAGGCCGCATGATTCAGAGCGTGTGGGAAAAGTAGCAGTTTATAATCCGGACATTACGGTACCTACTTACTTAACTTACTTACTTACTAATACATGAATCACATGCATTTCAAAACATACAGAAACATATAGAGACTAGATATTTTGTTGTTTGCTGCATAAATAAGTCTTTCTGATTTGCAAGCTGCAACCATTCAAATTGGGATTTTAATTTGATTGTGTTTTATCAGCCCTAAAAGCGTACTCTTACTAAATTACTGTATAAAACTCTGCAGTCCCCAAAGAAATAAACTTGGAGCAATCTTTAAAAACCTGAGTACAAATGAGGACAACTTTCCATCATGGCAATAATATTATTATTTTTTTTTAAACTGGATGCTGACTAAATCAGCCTGGGAAAGTGCATCTATTTAGTCCCGATGCACTCATTTGTGCTGCGAGCCAATTCATATGTGCGAGCCAAGTTATGATAATTATGAGGACTTTAGGAGGTTGCCAAAAGGGAATTGATGAAATACCTTGATTAAAATAACTATTTTACTGTTGGCATCAGTCATATTCTCTGTTGACTTTTTCCTCTTTTAATCCCAAGAGAATCATCAGCTCCAAATTTTACTTGGCCTCAAAAGGTAAGTTAGTTATACACCAATCTGTTCTGTTTAGTCTCTGTCAAAACTCTAAAAAAAAAGCCAATGATGTGAGAAGATAGTTATCATCTATGACTAGCACACAACAAACACTGGTGCAAACTTTAGCATTCTCTTTCATATGCGATAAACTCAGGCAAAGAAAGGACTGCTATGCTCCATCCGAAACCAGTAAATAGGTAAGAGGTCTTACGCCAAACCGGATGGGCGTCAGCGTCCGCCATGATAAGAAGCGTCCGAATTGGGTTGTCGGTTAGGAAGGAGTTAGGGAAAGTGGCCTGTATGCTAACTATCATAGCCACTTTAGCATAGGGACCTCTGATGCTAACTCACTGGCGATTAGGAGCTATGTGCCATCCCATAAGCCACTGCGCCGCATTCCCGCCCCCTGCATACTGTAGCTTTATGAAACTGCTGTTGAAATAAAATAAAGGGAAATGTGAAGGATCATTTGGATGTTTCTTTTTTTTTCACCTTAAATGTCTTTATTTGGACACTATGTTATTGTTGGACAATATACAGTAGGTGGCGCTTTTGTTTGGCCTGCACTAAACTTTAAAGAAGAAGAAGAACAGCTGTTGGTGATGTCACTTCCCCTTCCCCTGGGTAAGGACGGTCGAATTGGGCAAATGCTGCTGAAGCTCTAGTTCACTAACTGCATAGAGATCTAACAGTTGACCCCATGAAAGGTTAAGGATTAGTTGCTAGTGTTAGTCCTTAGAGGCTACAATTTGTGACTGAAACTTGTGTGTACTCACTTTTTGGGCGGCACCTGTCCCACGTTGACCCGCACGCAGATGACCTTTCGTGTCTGCATGCCGATGGAGCAGGAGTTGTCGTCGCCCCTGGCCCGCCCGGCAGAGGTGTTGGTGGCCGGGATGGAGGAGTCCTCGATGCACTGCCCCCAAGGCCCCGTCTGCCAGTGGTACACCGTGCAGGGGTGGTCGTTGCAGCTGCGCGCCTCCTGCAGACTGCTGACGTTGGGGCACGGGATCCCCCTGAGGAGAACACCAGTAAAGTCAGTCCGAGCTCTTCGGCGTCCATGGTAAACACAAAATACAAGCTTCCGTTTTTTTAACCAACGGCATGCTAACAAATCAATGGCGCTGTGATAAATACGATTTGAGCGCAGAGCTGCTAAGAGCGACTTCAAGTGATGATTTTTTTAGGACTTTAAAATTGCGGAGGACAGATTCTATTGTACAAAACAAAAGCGGACTGACAGATTGGAACAATTCAGCGACAGACTGAGAAACAAACACAAACATTGCTCAAAATGGTGTGACAGAGGGGAACTATTTTGACAAGTTCACGGCGTTGTAACAGACCGAGACAAAAGAAAGTAAAGTCTTTATGTTGCACTGAAAAAGAGAAAATGATTATAGTCTTTGTGGTTCCCTTTGCTTCTTCAAATGCTGCAGTAGATTTGTCCGAATATTACGATTTCCTTATCAGATTGTGGAATAATGGCGTGACAACCCAGATGCTTTTAAGCAATATTTATGAAGTATAAGTCAAACTGATATCCCGACAACTTCCCCACCGCGACACCGCAGACCAATCTATTGTTTATCGGCAGGTCTTTGATTTCACTGTGGCTGGTGGAGGTAGACAGGTAGCTAAATAAAGTGCGGCGTGGGATAAAGCGCCTGGTCTCTGGAGGTTCGCGCTGACAGAGAGGAGCTGACCCCGGGGGCAGCGCGTTCTTTACATAGCCAGGAGCAGCGATACGAAACCCAGGTGTTGAATTCGCTCTGGTGACCCCTGCTGCACCCAACCTGGTCATTAGCCGCTGTCACCTTGAGAACAGAGAAATCCTTAGAAGAAGGTCAGCCATTAGCGCCAGACACATGGCTTAAGCAGTGATGAAGCACCTAGCTCTGTCCACACTAATGCTGTTTTGTGGCATTTTACCAAGTATCTATAGTGTCTATAGTTTCCATCACTGTCCATTCTAGATAGTTCAGGTATATGAATGACTAATAACTGTTGACTTTATAAAGCGATAGATAGAGATAAAAGAGGAAATATCATGTGAAATTGACTTTTGCTAGCTTTTATTTGATAACATTCCCTGATGAAAAACATTTCTGGAAAAGTATTTCTTCCTCTATAGCAGAATTACTTGCAGCTGAATAATAATTATTTCCTGGAGCTTAAATTGGGAAGTGTTCTTTGGCAAGTCCATAAACAATCACAGGGCACATTCTACGCAGTTCTGCACTTAAACTAGTGCCATCAATATTTCAGTATGTCATAGGTTTCTAGATTCTAGTATGTGTAATTGAGACAAATCAGGATAGCATTCCAGTTTTAATGTATGACACGAAGTCTAGAGCACTAAGACATGTAACAAGTAAACATTTCTCCATTGTGAGATCAATAAAGGCTATCTGATCTTATCTTATCAGACTTTGGTCGTGGCTACGATTTTCTCTTTGAACCATTGAACAGTGTAGACGAGTAGTGCAGGCTGGCGATTTTACAATTGCCACATCTTGCAAGGCAATATCTTAACCTCTTAACCCCCACCTTTTCTCCATTTCGGCTTTACCCACATTTTAAAGCTTCTTGACTGGAGCTTACAGCCTACAGGCCAGTGTAAGCTTAGACCTAGAACAGATTTTTTTGTTGCATTTTTGTTGCTCTTTTGTTGTTTTTGTTGTTGAGTTTTTCATCACATTTTTGTCACTTATTTTATTATTATTATTTTTTGAATATTCATCACATTTTTGTCACTTTTTGTTGCTCTTTTGTTGCTTTTTCGTCACTTTATCATTCCTCGTCTTCCCCCCCCCAAGAACCTTTTATATTTGGGAAAAAATGTGCTTGGTTAAGGGGTTAAGAGGTTAAAAATCTTATAAGACGTGACCTGCCTATCAACTGTTTATCGGATCCAGCTGTGTTACGGGTTGCCATGGTGACAGCTGCAGCGGAGTGATGTAACAGTGATGTAACTTGCCAGTCTAAGTAAAAAAAAAAAATGTAATAAGTAAGGCACACCAAATACCAGAAAATTAGAATATTTTGAAAATGGACTTTAAGCCATAATCATCAAAATTATGACAAAATAAGGCTTGACATATAAGTCACTTTGCATGTAATGAATCAATATCATATATTAGTTTCACATTTTAAGTTGAATTACAGAAATAAATGAACTTTAAAACGAGTTTTCCGAGTTTCAGCTGTATAAATCGAAATTACGGCTTTTTCAATGAAACGAGACAACAAGGATGTGGTGTACCCCAGGGTTCAATCTTAGTGCCTACCAATTTTATATTTTACTTGTTGCTTAATTATATGTAATATACAGTAGCATGGCTACATTTCAATCCAAGCATCTGCCTTATAAATTTCAACATTTTACGCATTTACATATCAAGAACCGCAAAAGAGGTGACTGGTTGAGGGTTTGACTACTCATCGGAGGACTTGATAGTATAAAGTCTGCCCAAATACCTACAACAGCGCTTCACTATGAAAGGATGGGCATCCAGAAAGCTAACTAGCCTCTCTGAACAAATAGATAAGGCAAAAAGGAACAAAAGAAACCCAAGCCAGAAAGTGCTTGAAGGTAATGTCCTGCACTTCACTCGACTCTGTCCTTCAGAAGGCCATTTATCACAGATATTATTGGAAGTCATTAGGTTTCCCATTTGTCAGACTGCAGGCTCATTACGACTAGAAGGACACACCATTATTGCTACAATGGTATTAAATAGCTAATGGATAAATATTTAAGTGCCCCCAATTAAAGCTAACATGCCTCTCCTCAGATGGTTTTAAATTAGATGCATCCGTAATTTGGTGCAGACTCTCGAGCGCCGATTATTTGCCGTTTGGATAATTATGTTATTTACTTGGCTCAATCTTGTCAGACCTTAATCCCTTTTGTGAAAGCGGGCGCGTGTCTCCACCTGAATAATTAGCGGATACAGTAGCAAGCCGGCACATGTCCACTTCTGCTGGGGCGTAGATGAGATCGCTCTGAATAAAATGAGCGGAATACGAATATCTCTGGACTGGTCTGTTATACTGGTCTAAATATAGATTCCCACACATTGAATATTTATTATCTGTAGTATATCTAGTATCTATTATCTAGTATCTGTACCCTTCAACTGCTTGGCATAAGAACTTAAAATTGCAAATCTTTACCTTTAAGTGAAACTGTAAATGTCGGACTTACATTAAGAAAAATATTTAGATTCTTGCAACAGAGAGAGAGAGAGAAAGAAAAGGAATTTTCAAAAGTAAACGATCAAGCTCCTTCCCACACCATAGAAATTAAAAGAAGAAGCGGTGTTCAATCCTGTCCTATGCGGACAGTTGGCAAGCTGGCTAGTCCGGGAAATCTGCTCCGCTCTGAAGTTAGCCTGCTCAATGCATTATTCTTATAGCCGTTAGCCTGTATCCAGCAAGTATCACAAATATGAACGATCCAGATATTTTCAGCTGTTGCCATCCAATGGACCACATTTAGGTGATCTCAAACCCCTGTTAAACTTAATTTATGAATGTACAGAACCTTTTGGATTTTACTTTAAAGAAGAATCAGCGTATAAAAGTGGCCTCTGAGCAAAATGCGAAATCAGTTTCTGTTTTTTGTGGGCTTCGGAAATACATCTAATGACCACTAAACATGATCTTATAACGCTCAGTTTAATCAAGGCCGGTAAACCTTTGGCTAACAGGTTGTTAGCCCGCAACAGGCTCGGATAGCTAAAGGCATTTCTGGGATTTCTATGCTGAAAGCCACTCCTAGAGGGGAGAAGAATTTGAAAAGTAAACGATCACGCTCCCTCCCCTTCCCCTCCTAATTGCACAGAAAAGCTCATCTCATTGGTCCACGAGTAAGTCTGCCAGGCTCTGATTAGATGCTGATTCAGATTCATTTGCTAAAGTGAAGCATCAAACTCACTGTGGTTTCTGTTGTACATGCTGCTTGTAAAAAGAGATGACACACAAACATGCTTCAACCTTTTTTTTTTTTGTCATTGAATGAGCTATTCCAGGACATTTAACAACTGATAACCTAAAATAGAAAATCCCCTCTCCACCTAAATGTCAATCTATATAATGTTGAGGAACTTCTCGGCCGTTTGCTGAACACCTGCTACCTCCATTTGCAGACACGTACATCTCCAGAGTGTCTTTAATCCTCCTCAGTTATGTCTATGAACGCTCAGATCTCTTCCACCCACTCCTCGTGTTGTGCAGCAGATGGCCGGGGGGGTTCGGCATTTACCGCATCCACCTATGCCGCCCCGTAGTACTTACTTTATCACTTAGCACCGACCACGATCAACGTTTAAATGCTAACTTAAAAACAAGGCAATCTGGCATGGACATCTTGCCGACTTGCACTTACTAAGTTCTTACAACACAGAAATCCATTATGCATGAGGCATGTATGTGGTCGTTCCTATGCCAGAAACAACATGTAACGCATAGAGCCGTCGGAAACCAGGCAGGCAAGTGAGAGAGAAAAATTCTGATCGCTTGCCAAGAGACTCTAACCATCTGCGAAGTCCCGCCGACTAGCTTTAGTGAGAATGTTGGCGTGACTGGCAGCGTGCAGGCCTGGGCTTCAACCCAAAGGCACTTAAGGCACTATCATTCCAAAACCATTTAGATAACCTCGAGAGTCGGGATAGAGATTGTCTACCAGATACAGTAATGTTTTAGAGCCAAAAGATGGGGAGCCAACCTTCCCCAGGATGGGCCAGACTAAAGCGCCTGACACAGTACTTCAGTCCTTTTCGGGGTCAGAAGGTCCTCCCTCAGAAAAAAAATGTAACAAAATAACAATGTTTTCTAAATCTATGGTGTACATTTGCAGGGGTTTTAATTTCTGTTGTGTGCACCAAGTTTCTCAAAATCATCTCAGGGGGCTGGTGATAAATGCTCGGGTGCCAGATTTGGCTTCCAAGCCTGCAATTGTCACCCTGCCCTATTGAATTTATTCCGGAAGTTCCCGTGGTTGCCACCATGAATTATGCACATTCACTTTACTCCTAATATAAGGTGTTATTAAGCCAACAATACAGTACAGACATGTTTAATTTTGTGTAACTATACTTGGATTGTGTAACTACTCACGTAACCATATTTAAATAGAGAACACGTGGAATAGGAATATACTGGGAGAGGCTAAATGCTAATAACATCTTTGGTCTTTTTGCGTGACTGAGCGCATACGTAAAGACCAGACAGGTACGCATTAGCTCGTCTAAGCTCAGGTAAGAACATATGTCAGTATGGAAAAACGTTGGCCTGTTCCTACTAACTACTAATTTTTGATGGTTTATACAGCATTTATACTACTGATAATAATCTATAATATTAATAATCCTTCACTGAACTGCTTTCTTATATGAAACAAGACTTTCGCGTTCATAGTTTTATGTAGGAAGTGGCGTACACCAGGGTTCAATCTTAGGGCCCACCGATTATGTTATGTTTATTTTTTAGGATCCCCATTAGCCACAGCGAAAGCTGGTGCTATTCTTCCTGGGGTCCGTAGAAAAATACAAAATATACAATTTCTTAAAAATACATAACTGGCAGTTATCAACATTATTATCATGTAATGTACAAGTCATATAAAAATATGTCTGGGTGTTTCTAACAGGCGAGATATTACAATCCCATTAAGTAAGTAAGTAAGTAAGTAAGTGCTTTATTTGTCATCGTACAAGCGTACAAAGAAATAGTGTTCAGGTGTTAGTCCTGAGCCACTGCGACTGAGCCACGCTGTCATTAATAATTAATAAAATAAGAATCTAATTATCTTAGGCAGTATAAAAACATAATTAAATCACAAAGGTACAGATATCACTCTGGAACAGCTTTAAATTAATGTCTAAACTAAGTTTTATGGAGCTATTTATTCAACAGAATAAACTTTTTCAGAATAATTTTCATCTAAAAGGGTTTTCCATCAGAACCATTTGCTTGGGAAGTAGATTCCATTCATACATTCCCCTGTGAGCAAATGTTCTTTTCATGTAATTTGTCGCTGCTTTAGGTAAGATTCATGTATTTGTAGAAGCGTGTCTGGTTGCATAATTGTATGTCCAAATTGAACATTATATTTTGGTAGAGCGTCTGAGGAGTTTTAGTGACAGACAGATTTCTGAACAAACATAATAATGAATATAGAAGTCTATCCTGTACCAAATACCAGTTTAGTTCATGTATGTCTCGTGCTTTCTTTAAAAAACAAAAATCAAAAACACGTTATCACTTGCTATATCCACACAGCATCTACGGGGTTGGAACAGCTATTACTACAAGCCAAGTTATTACAGCTCGTGCCAAAGCTATTCTAATGCAAACGAGGTAAAGTGCTGGCCTTGCAAATCGCTATAGCCAGATGATTGCATCAAGCTACTACTACTTCCTCTAGTAGTCAATAACCACATCAGCACAAAATCACGTGGCAGCTAGCACTGCGGCTAATAACATCAAATATACATGTACCGAAGACGGTCCGGAGAGACGACAACAGCGAAGGACCTTGGAGGAAAGCAAAGGTGGTGAATCCTAATGAAACAGCAATGCGGTTTTGGAATGGTACAACGCTATAGGCTTGTTAGGCTAGCTCCCCCCTTACCCTGCATGACGGTAACCCACGCCACAACCTTAGACGACGCTGCGAGGAGAGGAACAGACAGAATTATTCATTTGGCTTTGACATTTTGGCTCGGGGTGTGTGAGAGGGAAGGCAAATGAGACGTGTAGCAGGGACAGAGGTTTCGAGAGTCACAACAGTGCTCAAATAAGGGGACACTGGATTCATATTATTCATACGTATCCTAAAGTCGTCGTCAATGTAACTTGCCTAGATGGAAATTTGCTTATGAAGCCTGATTATTTAGTGAAAAGCTAATGGGTAACAAAATGATATAATTAATAAATCATTTAATGAACAGCACATCGCTTCGTAAAACGATATCAAGAAGTAAAATTGCATAACTGACCTTCTCCAGCATTATAGGCCAGTATGGATCTGGCCCTGGTCTGCTTGCCCTCCGTGTTCTTCCCCGAGCAGGTGTGAGAGCAAAGAGACCACGGCGTCCAGGGACTCAGGGCACAGTCTTTCGGGCAAGGCACTTCGCAGATGGCGGGCATGGGCAGGATGGCATCGCGGCACATCTGTCTCTCCACATATTCGCCTGGAAATGAGCACACACAGGCAGCTGGGTAAGAGCTCTGCGGAAAAAATGTGAGTTTTGGCAGTAACCATGATGCCGTTACGGGGAGTGTTTGAGTTGTTCACAGCTGGGAAAGTGGTGAGGCGTTCTATCTGGGAAGTGGATTTTTCCTGTAGGCAGGTTTCTGGCTCAGACTCATCCCACAACCAACCAACCAACCAACCAACCAAAAGAGAAGCGTTAGGGAGTCTTACACCCATTTCCTTTACTTGTCAAAGGTTGATATTACAGTGTGAAAAACATTAACACAGTAATATCATTTTAAATGGTTCCTATGAAAAAAGACTTCTAGCTTAGTGTTTGCTGCTAGGTCTAATACCAAAGCTAAAGTACAAAGTGCCACCATAGTAAAGCTATTACATAAAGTTGTAATGATTTCATATTGATTTTTGAACACAAAACCCAACTGTCAGTGGAAAAATGCACTGGAATTGGGCAATCAAAGAGAAAATTGGGTCAAATGGTGAAACTGGTAGGAAATGGGAATTATGGGCAACTGAAGTCACAATGGTTGGCTAATAACTGAAGCCTGAGACATTCTGTGCCACACTCTACAGGCACCCTATAGCATGGCCCCAATTGCAAGGATAACCTCCATAGATTATCTCCAATGGCTTACGGCGAATGTGCTCCAGAGAGGGCACACTGGTCTACATCCGCGGCCCATTCAGAGATTAGCCTCTTTTTCTAGGGGGGCATGGTGGTGGGCGCTTGGCTGCTGATGTGGCTTATCGATCCGACTCTTCAGGCTGTCCTCCTCGACCTCACCCATCCGTCTATCTATCACTGGAGGAGAATCTCGGTGAAAATCTCACACAGGACGCGGCGAAAAGGCTACCGGCTGCTAGAATGACAGTCACCCTGGGGAAAAATAGATCCATTTTCATTTGAAGGAGACAACCGTAAATCAATACGGGGTGAAGCGTGGAGAGAGGGTAGGGTGTGTCATATGGTGCGACAAGGGTGGTGTTGGGAGAGGGGTGAGTGGATGACAGGGGACGTCCTGATAGAGGTAATAGAAGACTTCCGTGAGGGATGTTCACGGAATATCGTTGAAGAGTTGCTGCTGATAGGCTGCACGATGTGATTTTTAGTCATAAGCGCTTCATTCTCGGCTGCCATGTCTTTCCACATGAAGCTAACTTTATCTGGTGCCATGTGTATGTACTTGTAGGACGTATTAGACATTTGAGAGATGACCATTTCTGAGTGTAAATCGAATGCTTTAATGAAAATCATAATCCGTTAAGTATCTTGTAGCCTGGCCAGCTAGCCAAATGGTCACATTTATATAGAGCCTTTCTACCTGCTTTAGGCACTCAAAGCGCTTTACGTCAAGGAACCAGTCACCCATTCATGCACTCACTGGAAGCAAGGCAGATTAAGTGTCTTGCCCAAGGACACAACGACAGTGTGCACCTGCGGGATTCGAACCGACGACCCTCCCATCACAAGACGACCCGCTCTACTATCTGTGCCACTGTTTACCCAAATCTAAAAGCGACTTGAAAAAGCATCAAAATAGCGACGAAGACAAGAAAGAAAATGCAACAAAAATGTGACAAAAATAACTAAAAAGTGACAAAAACATGACAAAAAAGCAACGGAAAAAAAGAGATGACAAAACAACCAGAAAGCCACAAAATGAAGACAAAAACGTGCCAGAGAAGCGACAGTAACACAACAAAAAAGTGACGAAAACGTGACAAAAAAAGCATTAAAAAACAAACAAAATATATGTAAAAAAAGCGACATTAAAAAGAGAAGAAAACACGACAAAAACGTGACAAAATGCGCCAACAACGCTACAATAATGTAACAATCAGTTTTGTAGACCTTAGCTTTAAAATGAGGCACTGATTACACTGTTGCTCTGCAGTCGAGACGTTTTTGGATTTGAAAATCCGAAGTGGAGAAATTGCGCTCCGTTAAGGAGGTTAATACTCTCATCTGTAATTAAAAGAGGTTTAGTAGTTCACCTGTTGATTTGGAAGAAGATGACAGTGTTTCTCAATATTCTGTGATTTTCATTCATTTATTTTTCATGTTTCACGCAAATAAATGTATTTTTCCTTTCAAAACATTTTTCAATGTACTTGTTTTGTATACAAGCTTTGTAGTGCCCCTGAGGCCCCACACTATCGGAACCACTGGTCTAATCAATGTAGTAGATCCCAAAGTGGGGTCTGAGTCCAGTTGGTCTTTGTCGGTCCTACCAAAAGGCCCTATAAGGGTTGTCAAGCACAACATGGATCTGGATTAAGCTGTGTGGATCAAGTTGTTAAAGCAGTACTAAGTAACTCTTGCCCCTAGAGGCCATAAGCGCAACTGCAGGTGTCGTTTCGATTCTTATTAAATGTCTTGGAGAGTAAATACTACGCTGACAGAAAAGGCGAAGGGAGAGAGGAATGTTGTACATCCAGTTATACAATGGAAATCATTTTTCTCACTCAAACTTGGTTGTAAATACTGTTTTAAGTGGTGCTAGCCCGCAGTTAGCTTTGCCTGTTAACCTGTTAGCTTCTTCTTTGTGATTCTATTAGTGTGTATTGGTGACTCCGACCCAGTGGCAGTCAAGTTGCAAGCATGGTTTTCTGGCCAAAGACACCAGGGGAGATGAAAGACCCCCCAATCATACCATTAACACTTGTATTACCCCCACAGGGACTACGGAAAGGATTTATTTAGGTAAACACGTTACTTAGTACTGCTTTAAGTTATGGAGAAAAACACGTCCTTTCAATAAAGCGGGCTGGTCTTGTGAATAATCTGCTGGAGTTTTTTTATCACTTACTGCTGAAAACCTCCAAGTTGCAAAGACGTCGACATTCAAAAGACGTCGTGAGCATTTTTTTGTGTGTGCGTGCGCCCTCATGTGCACCCGAATCTTTAAATAAGTCACCTCTCCATGTTCCTCTTTTTAGCATCGCTGCACAACTACAGAGTGAGCCATCACATTAGCCGCTAACAGTCTTTCCAGGAACCGACTAGCACCATTGACTTTCCCTTCAAAAGCGGCAATACGGAAGGAACCGCCTTGGGGGGAAAAAAAAATCTGCCTCCCATGTCTTCACCGTCGTATACTCCGATAACGCATCTTATCTGTTCAACCTCGACGCGAGGTGCAATTGACACCATCAAAGGGAAATTTTTTCCTTTCAGCGCGGCGCGAATCAAACGCACCGCTCCGAGTTCCAATAAGAAACGCTCCGTCTCATTCTCTGACATCGCGGCGAACTCGTGTCAGTCAGGAGTAATGCGGGAAGAAAGGCAGGCTAAATGCGAGTTGACTGAGTGGAGCGCGCCGAGCTAATCTAATTTACCGATAGGTTTGATTCAGCGGGGGCTACGGAGAGGACGCCTACACCTTTTCTAGTGGAGTGGCTTTTAGAGTGGAGAAAGGGAAGCAGGCAAAGTGAAGCCAAAGTCAGATTCATTTGCGGAATGGAAAGAGATTTATTTTTGCTTTCTTAGAAGTGGACCAGGCTTTTTTAGTGCGAGAAAAAAAAAAAAAAGAATATTCTTGGGTTTGATGGTTTATTGGGGCATTTCTCTCTGCTTTAGTTCAAGCTCTGCAAACTACGGCAGCTCAAGAATTTCATAACTAAGAGTACCAGAAAAAGAACAAGGCGCGAGCAAATTGGAGCTCACATGAAAAGTCAGCGCCAGGATACACAGGCTTTAATCAATCTAAATAGCATGAATGTCTTACCCCTCCTGGAACCGCCACCTTAACGTGGGAGCTCTGTTGTCGGGGGCTTCGTGCCCCTGGTAGGGTCTCCCATGGCAAACAGGTCCTAGGTGACGGGTCAGACAAAGAGCGGTTCAAAAGCCCCTTATGAGAGACCAACAGGCCCGGTTAGAACCATTTCCATTTATTTTCCATTCATTTATTTATCAGGACAGTGTACAGTTACATTATGCTCGGGAGCAAAGATGCTTGTACCAGACTGTAGCTTTTTCAAGCTAATTTCCATCTGTAGTCCTAGGGCCATGAGGCCGTCCTTCCGTGGACCCACCATCTGCAGGAGGAGCCATAGGGGCTGGTGCAATGTGATTTGGGCAGCTCCAACGGCTGGCCCCACGACCTGGCAATGGAACAGTGGAAGAAGATGGATGGATGGATGAATGAATGAATGTCTTCACGCAACTGTATGTTGTTGTTTTTCCGACAAAGAAAATGTAAAGATGTACGTAAGATTAGATGTGTACAAGTATTTCCTTTGCACTTTCTAAATTCATCTGGTGGTAGAGCAATTGCCGGTGAATACGACTAGGACTGCGTAATTAGCAGTAGTTTGGAGTGGTATTTGGACTTTGAAGGAAAAAGGTAACACTTTGTTTTAGCACTCACTTATTAACAGCTAATTAGTGTACTTGATAGTTAATTAGCTCTCAATTGGTATTAATAAAGAATTTATTAGTCCATGTTTAGCATAACCATATTCAACATCTTACTAGCTACTAACACTTTCCCATTTATTCATTCTTAATTACAGTTTATCAGCCAGAAAATAGACCGTTGTTGGACATTCATTATAGTGTACATACGCTTCTGGTTATACAGGCCTTATGAGGTTATCTGCCAGTTTAGGGTTAGGGTTAGAGTTAGGGTTAGCAATTATGCATATCCAAATCCCAAAGCCTATTGACCGTGGAACTCACAGCCTATATGTCAGTGTGATGCCTCATTTGAAAGCCAAGACCTTCTAGTAGCTGTGTGAGTGAAACACAACTTTCATCACATTTGCAAACCTAACCTAACAAACCTAATCCAAACTCTAACACCTTGATAAGGGGGCCGGCAAGTAACAGGTTAATACTATCAAAACTGTTGTTCATTCATTAACTGTTGATTAACAGGGACAAATCTTAAACAAGCAAACAAATCATACTCGGTCTAATTTATGTCCAATTACCCCTTAATGAAGTATGTGTATCTGAGAACGTGTTCCCCATTCTGAAGTGATGTAGGAAAGTGTAACGAGTAAGATGTCGAATAAGGTAATGCAAAATAAGGACTAATAAATATGATTAGCAATCATATTTTTGTCTTATGACCACCGTGTTTTCCTTCTAACTTTGGTGGCAGTACATTATTATTTCTGCACCACTGTCGGCCATAAAGCACGCTCATTAAAACCGAAGTCAATAAAACGTCCACGCTAATTCAACTTACGACGCTATCGAAGTGCTCAAATTGGCACCGTTACAAAAAAACCCCGCAATCTGCTAAACACCAGCTTTTACCAAATTGAAACCTGTCCGCCCCCAGTGTCTTCTTGTGCCTCTTCTGTTACCGCAACAACACGTGTCAGGGACAATATCCGTTTAATTCCTTGAGCGAACGGCAGTGAAGATAATTAGAAGTGCACAAGTATAGCCGGTCGGGTACAGGGAAAATGGTAATCAGACGCACAACACGGCGCGGCGCAGCACAGTCAATAGGGAGCTTGATTGTGAATATAATACGTGGAGTGATGAACAGGCCCCGTTTCGTTCTCTCGTTCTCCCTCTCTCTCCCTCCCCAGAGCCCTCATTAGCCGCCGCAGCGTTACGGCGAAGGCATCCGCTCGTAATTGCCGTATTCCCGTACACCTCGAGATTCAGCGGAGGGAATGGCAAGATGGATTCTATATGTTTACTTTGACAAACTTTCATCTAACAATCAGCCATTGAGAGATTAAAAGGGCATTTGGAAAGTGTATTGCCCAAGTTGAGTTGACAGTGGAGTTTAGTCTATATTTATGCTTTGTTCCAAGTGAATTGTATATTGTTGGAGGAAATCTACAAAGACGTGTTCAAACAGAGATTTCAAATGGTCTGAGAATGAAACCCAGGACTGGCTTGCTGCGATGTGAAAGTGCTAAAATGTCACTTCTACGGGCAGAGAAACCTCTTGTGTCTCACCTCGTTTTCATCTTATTTCATGGAAGTTAACAGTTAATCGTGAGTGGGCGTTGCAAGTCTGGAGGTCACAGTGTGTTTTCAGTTACGAGAGGAAATCATCCTGGTTTTCGACAAACAAGGCGGTACTGCGAATGTGTCACAAATGGTTCGGATCACTGCTTACTTTGATTTGATATATCTTCGGAATGAGCAGCAGAAAGGCGCAAGGAATCAGCTTCGAAATGGGAGTCTTCTTGGTAGAACTGGTGCTATAAGGTCACAATGGAGAGGTTTTGTGTGAGTTGCATGCTATTGCAGGGGTCCACTTTCCATTCTCTATCCCACAAGAAGATTTCGAGGATGATATGTCTACAATGCAGAGATCTAGATCGGTGGCTCTCAAACTCTTTCACATACCACTTTGACAAATATTTGACCTTTCAACTACCACCTTGTAAGATTTTCGATCTTCTAAGAACCACTTTGACAAATATTTGACCTTCCAAGTACTTCCAATTGTAGATCAAGATCAAATAATTACTAAATCGGGTCTAAAAAAAAGTGGGGTAATAGGACGTAAATAGAATGGTACCTAAAAGGGCACACTCCCAACGTAATCCATAGTGAGATGATTAGTCATAGTATCAAGGCAGTTAGTTCCCAGGAAATATAGCTAGTATTTTCTTGGTAACACTTTGGAAATACATCCGAAAAAGCATTATCCCTTGTAATCATGCCACTTCCATCATACTCTCACGTTATCCTTGGGCCATAAAGTAAAAAGCAACCACCGTTTACATGTTCTTTATCGTTGGGTCACTATGGGAACGCTAAGCTTGTCACCCGTCAGCCACTACCACCAAGCAAATGAGCCAACAAAGGTACCACGTGGAACTGGGTCAATGGTACAACCAGTCATCTTACTTAACCCCCCAAAAAAACAACTGAAATCATCATTCAGTCCATGAGGCGCCAAAGTGTTCAGTGTGTAGGTCCAGAACAATTCCCTTTGAGACAGTTTCTTGAATCTGAGTGACCTTTTCCTCCCCCAAAATCTCAAAGAAGAGTGTGAACCCTTTGCCTCTTTAAAGTGTTCGGCAATAGCATAAAAGTCTATGTGATCCTTTGTATCAGCTGTCGTTTAGATTGACCAACATACGCCAGACCAAAAGGACAAAGAAGCGTATAAATAACGTGGGTTGATTTACAATAAATAGATTGACGAATCGAAAACTGTTGTCTTCCAGTCTGGGGCCGACTGAATGATTTTGTATTCGTTGTGTTATTGCAGTAAGCACAACTACCGCATCTGGGTCCGTGTACCGTTCGTTCAATCAATTTTCAATTTGAAAACAACAATGAAATTACCCAGAAACGTGTGCTATAAGCATTTGAAACAAAATCACTCAAAATGGCACGTATTTTCATATTTCAATATGTTACAAAAACGGAAAAATTAAAATTAAAATCACAGCCTCAAAGCCTCATTATTTTGTTTTATCGATTTGCGTATAGCCGGAAGTTCGGCTGTACGGTTCACATTAAGGTCCCACCTGAAACACTGGGCTCGTCTTTCGGGGTGCAATTTCTAATAGGGAAAAACTAACACGGAGATTGTATACACTTTTTGCAGTTGTTACATTTCCAGTTCTTTGTCCTGGGGTATTAGCACTCTTTAGATATGACTTCCTCCGAGATGGGATTGGTTATGCACAGAGCTAACTACAGCGCTATGCTAGGTGGCCAACGCGCCCGTAGCAGGCTGCTGATGGCACTACCTGGGGTGCGTAACTCGTGCGCTTGCCCGAGCTCCTTTCTCCTCCTCTAAACAACGCACGAGTCTTGTGTCCACATAGATGTACTCTCTACATTTGCGAAGAATGTACAAAACACGAACTGAATGTTAAATGTTTTTGGTACACAAATATTCAGAATCATAAATGAAACCGCTGTTTTACTTAAGCTCTCCTTGGGACTATGGAACTGGCCATCTGGGGAGGTGTTCCAGGCGAGTACGCAAATGTTGAGGGTCCTGTGAACAAAAACTCGAGGAGAGAAAAGCTCAAGGGACAGCTCGACCTACGCGCCCCAGGTTGTGCCACCTTCCCAGCCTACGAACGGCGCACTGGCCACTTGGCACAGTATGTTTAGCTCCGTGCGTAATTGTAGCTAAAGTGTTCGGTCCAATACATCTCGCAGAATGTCCGTTTCTACACAGATGTAGAGCGTACATCTATGTGGACACAAGACTCGCACCCCAGGTAGTGCCATCTGCGGCCATCTAGCATAGCGCTGTAGTTAGCTCCGTGCAAAACCAATCCCATCTCGGAGGAAGTCATAGAATCTAAAGAGTGCTAATACCCCAGGACAAAGAACTGAAAATTGAACTGCGTTTTTCCCTATTAGAAATTGCACCCCGAAAGACGAGCCCAGTGTTTCAGGTGGGACCTTAATGTGAACTGTACAGCCGAACTTCCGGTTATACGCAAATCGATAAAACAAAATAATGATGCTCTGAGGCTGTGATTTCAATTTTCATTTTTCCGTTTTTTTTTTCCGATTGAACGAACGGTACACGGACCCATCTGTACTTCCCACTTGTTGTAAGCCCAGCGGATGTGATCTGGACTTCGTTGATGATCCTGTACGTAACTTAGTCTTTAATTGTTGGTGCTTTTCTGAATATACATGTTGGTAAGTTTTTACGCATGTCCTCCAAACATCGTTGGGGAGTTTGTCTTGAGAAGTTCAGAGTAAGGGGTATCATCGTCTGTTTATCGCGTGCTGTTTTGCTGCTGATATCACCCCCTCAACAATCATGCTTTTTAGCATCCTTTTAAAATAAATGATCAAGATTGTTATTTCGTCCATCCAAACACCTCTGTATCCATGACAAGAATCTCTAAAAAGCACTTTTGTTTTTCTAAACCCCTTCAAACACTCCTCCTTCTGAATTTCTCAGTCTCTTTCAGCACAACACACGACGCCAAATCTTGTTTCCGCTTGCTCTTTTCCCTTCATCCCAGCAGCACCAGACAATGACGCTATTTCACGAGTTTTTGACGGATTCCTTGGACTCCCCGGCACTGGCCACCTGCCTGCTAGCCGCCCACGGGAGCGCTTGTACACAACGCGAGACAAAAAGAAACTAAACAAAATCTCTTCAAACGGCTACAAACGAAGCGCGCCAATTACTGCGTTGGGCAGCGGTTCAGAGAAAGGCCAAGCTAATCGCTGCAGAAATCGGCGGCGGGCAGGGTGACCTGGTAGACACGCGCAGAGGAGAGCGCTTGGTATTATGAGGCGATTAGCGGCGGTGGAGGCTCTTTGTGAATGACACAGCAGTGGGTATGAGGACACCAAACACCTGTGGAAGCACTTTGATCATGATTGCTAACAACAAGGATGATTTGCGAAGATGAGTGAGTCCTATGCAATAGCGATGCCTACGTAAAATGCAAACAAATCTTTGTTTTTTCTGTTCATTTTAGTTTATCAAATTATCTGTCTAGATAAGGCTTTTTTTTGTAGTTTGATGCTTTGCATGTACAAGTTATTCAAGAAAGGGGTATTGTGCTTTTTGTAGATAATCATTTCAAAATGCCTTATTGATCTAAAACGGCCCTTCACAACAAGCCTCTGTAACATGCTGGTAGTGCATGTCCGGAATCGTCTCAGAGCTTGTTGTTGTAGTGTAGTGGTGCTTCGACGAAACCTCTGGATCATAATGCAGTTTGTAACACAGACAGCCGATATGTTTCTTACACTGCCAGACCAAAAAAAACAAACCAAAAAAAGTTGCTACAAAAAGGTCGCATGCTTTAATATTCAGTCGGAACGCCTTTAGCTTTGATTACAGCGCACATCAGCTGTGGCATTGTTTCAATAAGCCTTTGCAATGTCAAAAGATCCAGTATTGCAGTCATTTTTCACTAAGATCTTGTATCGATGATGGATAAGCGTGACCTTCTAAGCCTTCTCCAGCACATCCCAAAGATTTTCAATGGGGTTAAGATCTGGGCTCTGTGGTGTCCAATCCACCTAAGAAAATGATGTCTCATGCCCACACTCTTTCGCAATATGAGCCATCAGGGAAGAAGAAATGCATTGATGGGATAACTTGGTCATTCGGGATGTTAAGGCATGTCTGCTGATCTCTTTCTTTGGGCACAGAGTGTAGCTGAATCTAAACCTGACCAACTGCAGCAGACCTAGATCAGAACTCTTACAAATTCAGGTGGCCTTTTTTTTTTGGTAGTTGGTTATGTGGCAATCCATTTGCAAGTTACTGTAGTATCTAGTATAGAAATGAGTCTTAGATGCGAATAACAGCTTGGTATTGATATTTTTATGCCACTCAAACCAAAATTGCTTCTTGCCAACTATTTATCAAGGCGGCGATTACAAAAAAAATACGACGTATGCTGCAACACACAACACAAACACACACAACTTTTTATAAAACTAAACATTGAATGGATTTGCGGTGTTCTTGATCCAATAAGCAGCAAATGCAGCTCCAAACGTGCGACCTCTAACCAACAATTCAAGCCGGCGCAGTCCCAGATTGATGTCAATGCAAATGCTATTTGCACTGGAATATCAATCGGGCTCTTGCCAGGTTATATAAAGTAGGGCTGGGACTTGAATGTGTTAATTTCAATTAATTGAACCATTCCAACATTTTTTATGTTTTAACAGAAGTAATTGCATAAAAAAAGTCCCATAACCTTTCTATTTGCCTGTTTCTGGGGCGCACGTGATGGATGGTACAGACATTTCACTTGGCCAAACTCCGGACTCATTTTTGCTTTAAAACCGACAGACTGCTGTTGTGCACAGCAAATGTTAAACTCTTAAAGAAAATGTTTTATGCCCCCTGTATTTATTTGACTATGTACAATGGAAAACGTTACAAGTTACACAAATAATCAGGCGTTCCTGAAACACAAGCTGAATAGCAATAAATGCACATTGCACCAATCTGTCTGTTGACTGGCTTAACAGATTAACAACATTAAAGACATTGGTTGTTGTGTTGATGTGTCAATTTATTCAATAATTTAGTTGCAAAAAGGGTTTTTTAATTGAATTTTTTGGGGGGTTTTCGATTATAATGTGATCAATTACTTAATTACAGACCCTATAATTAATCCCACCACTAATATACAGTAATTATATACACCACATTTGTAGAAGCTTACATTGAAGGTTACCGCCAAAACATAACTCCATTAAAATCTTAATATTTCACTCTAGTTCTTATATATTACATTCTCGGCAGCCATATTCTCTAATCCACTTGTAAGTATCGCAGCGGATTCCTACTGCCACTGATTCACACCAGAAACTTCCATTGTCAGTTTTATTTCACCAATCTTATTGTATTTTTTTCAATCACGGACGGTTACATAAGACCCAGAAAAAGCCATTTCTGCGGTAATGAACACCATAATTGCCTTTTGTTAACACCTACACCGTATAATCCAGCGGCAGGCGCGAAGCCGCTGCTGTTGAGAGAGCGCTATCACAGAGAATGGATATTGAACCGGTGGTCTTTGTCTTGTAGCCTGTAATGAAGACTTATGTTCGCCCAGACAGCCAGCCAGCAATTACTGTCAGCTCGCACAAACTCACACTGTCATCATGAGTGAGCCGCCAGGCAATAAGGCCGCCATTCCTCTGCTCCGCGGATAATATTTCTGATCACTTTCCACGGGATAGTCGGAAACAGACAACACACGGTCTGCCATAACAACGGGGCACAGCATCAGATGTGACTTGCAATTTGTAAAGCTATACCGTGGAATATTTAGTCATTAAGTAGAATAAATACAAACATTAATTTCCTCACGGTTGATTTTATTGCCCAAACATTTTTCAAAGAATATGTGTCTTTACCATCAGCTTGTCCGCAATTCCATATTTGCCACGTTGCTTTGACTACATTAAGCCAACGATGAGGGTTCATTAGCTCCTCTTCCAAATGCTTGATTTTGTCACCCACTGTCTAAAAAGCATTGTCAGTGACTAGTTGAAAAGTTGAAGCGTGTTTGTTATGGTGACATTAGGCGTTCACAGGGGCTCAAATGATGTTAGCGCACCATTAGCGAAACAAACTTTGTAGCATGTGTCTGAAGGCATCCGGATTGCTCTTTACACCGCAGAAAATTCCATAAATTAGCAAGAATTACAACGTGCACTGAGCTGACTTTGGGAATTTACAGACAAACAAGGATTCACAGAGTTATATCACTTCATTTCATGATGCAAACATAACAACACAGAGGAGCGCCATATCCGAGATTAAAGCGGGTGAGTCGAACTGGCTTGAAATGAGCAGCTGGGTTGTGCGTTTTTTTAAATAAATATTTAAAGACATGACACTTGACTTACATACTGTACGGGTCTTGCTACATAAACAAATCACCAAAGAGTTCCTGGTCTGACTAGAAAGTAATAACTCCAGGGCAGGAGCTGAAAAAGTTTCACTAAAGGCGGCCCAGTCCCAGTTCTCCTCTGTAGGGAAGCGGTCAAAAGTGCGGCTGCTGCTTAAAAAGGTTCCTGTGGTGGGAAAATGCCTGTAGCAAATACACACAGGACCCCCGCCTTAACCAAGTGCATTTTCTCCAGTTCAGCTTTATAAGGTCACAGCCATCTCTTTTTTGTTGCGTTTTCGTCACATTTTCATCACTTTTATGTCACTTTTCTGTTGCTCTTTTGTTGCAATTTGGTTGCATTTTTCATCACACATATTTGTCACCTTTTCATCGCTTTTGGACACGTTTTGTCACTCTTTTGTTGCATTTTCATCCCTGTTTTTGTCTCGCTTTTGACGCTATTTTGACACTTTTCTCTAGCCAAACTGGAGAAAATTTGCTCAGTTCAGGGGGAGGGTTAAGAGGTTAAAGACCCTCTCCAAAAAATCCAATTTGGTCATGAACATAACATTTCTAGCAAGTACCTACAACACGGCTGTTTGCAACTGAGAATCAAACTGCAAGCGCTCCATTCAGCAAGGTTTTTTTCACTAACTGATGTGGCCCTTGTAGAAAAAGGTTTCCGGTGTGCACTCACCGTCGCTGTTGACACACTGCACTTGCGGGTTCTGCGTTCCCGGCCCGCACTCCGAGCTGTCGTTGTCGGGCACGCACTCGTCCAGCCTCACCACCAGCCAGTCGTAGCAGCTGGGGTCCTCGCACGGGATGGCCTCCACCAGGTGGGGGCAGTTCCCCATCCCGCCCGTGGGGTCGTTCACGATCCTCCTCTTCCGCAGTTTGAAGCCTGCAAGACAAGGGAATAATGCTCAATTGGAATTGCACAAGTCAAAGTTAAAAAGATTTCAGAAAATTCCTGCCAATTTTCGGAAGACGTTTATCACATCCAATCAATATGAATTCAACCAGCATTCCCATTCCTCCCCCAAAACCATTCAGGCTTTCAAAAAAACAACAGGAGCCTAATGACACCACCTCCATTGTCACTAATGACCTCCGGCGCCCCCTAGTGTCATCTGAACTCGTTGTGGTACGTAGCTCGCACATTAAAATTCCAAAGTCCCGGGGTGCTTTTTATCATAACTATTACATTGCAGTCGTGTGACAGGCCATTAACCCCGCAGTTGACGGAAACATCCAACAACTGCAATAATTCTGCTTCATTACGAGAGCTTTAATCTAAAACGGAGGAGGAGGTGGATGAGGATAATGCCTTTTCGTTTCAGAGCTCAAAATGGTCGCTGTCCACTTAAGCAAATTAACACCGGCGCCAGGACTTCCTAATGAGACAAGAGCGGGCGAGCCTGAGCTAACTTGTCGCCAAGGAGACGGCATGGATTTTCCCCGGCGACAAACCAGTAAAGACAATTGGAATAGTGTTTGGAATGGTTTCATTGTCTTCGTAAATGCACAAACTAATATTCTAACAACTTGTTGATCTAAATTTATCAGAATTCCGTAGGGCTGCAAGGTATCTAAGTAGCCTACTGTATATCTGTGAATATTCTGATGAGTATTAAATTAGGAACCACTGGGCTAGACTGACTGAAGCATGGCAAGCCTGGCCAATGCTTTTCCCGTTCTTTACAGAGACATTTAGTATTGGATCAGCTGTTATCTCTGCGAATTCTGAAGGACATGTTTGCAGGTGGGTTAACCAAAGGAGGAAAAACGCATGGTCCGTTCAACATGGCTGTTTACCAGACTACAGTATGAGAACTCATAGAACTCATACAGAAGACTAAGAAGCAGCATCAGCGCCATCTTCTGTGAAATCAACAGGCGAACACCTAGAAGTTATAGGGCCCAACGTATCTTCCGCCTTCCACAACAAAAGCGTCGGTCCAGACGAGGCTGGTATCTTGCGTGCACATACCTGCTTGCGACCAATGGCTCGAGTAAAAAGAAGCTGACTGAGGCTTGTGTTGCAACGGAGCAACAGCCGCTGCTTCCCGTTTGTAGTGTACTTCATTCAGGATTTAGTCTACATCCTTTAAAAACTCTCACAGGACAAACTAGAAGCTTTATTCATTCCACTGTGAGTTAAACACTGTCCATGTCCCGAGAGAAGCATAATATACTGATGGTCCCGCACTACCGCTGGTGTGTCTCTCCACCATGGGTGTCGGAACCATTCATTGTGAGGGGGTCATGTCCCCCTCACTTTTGAAAAATGGTTGTTTCACAACGTGAATTTTCATTGAATTTACATTTACTTAATGTTTAGACTGGACCTTTTCAATAGGCGGACCGAGGGCAAACAATAAAATCTGACCCGCGCCCTATTTTCCATAAAAAACAATATATTTTGGCATTTTATTATGCGGCTCCGTTACAGTACATCACCTCAGAGCGGCTGAAATGTAAACATGGCTCTGTAAACCGCTGAAAAGCGGCTAAAGTGAGAATACTGGAGGCTCGTGCATCGTGTTTTCGGAGTTTTGCTCGGATTATCACATGAAGGAGCAGGACTTTTCGTGGTTCGTGGCAGATGGGCTGCGTGTTTCCCTGTCTTCATCATTACAAAGGGCCTGACCAGTAACTTTAAGGTAAGGAACATCAGTTTTGATGTGTTTACAAAGCGGGTGATGAAGCTTGAGTGTAGCGTGAGTTAGGGGAATCTGCACCGGGCTAGCACGAGTGTTCAACCGGTCAATACGCTTGTTAAACTTCGCTGTCTGCACTCTAACTTAACCAAATAATATCAGAATTATTCATTTGACTCAATTTTATCTGCGTTTGTGGGAAATGTGAAGATACAAGCGTTGAGATCTTTTTTCTTTGCGATGGCAGGAGTTAACGGGTATGGCTGAAGCTGAATAAATGTGGATGCAAACACGAGCGCGCCATCTCATAAGAGCGCTTAATTCACTGAGTTTTTTCCCAAAGCGTCATAAAGCCAGGGCTGGACAGAAGAACAGCAGCTCCACAGGTGTTTGGTTAGCCCTATATGTCCACCCAGCTGCGAGGCGGGGGTGTGCTCGAGTCTCAGGTTTTCCTGAAGTAGCGTACTTCTTTGGCCCGATTTGGATGTAGTCCCGCTAAAGACCTAACGTTGTCCTGTTTTTGTCCTGAGCTTGTCCCACTGTAGTTCTAAATTTTATGAAGTCGACCCCCCCCACCCCCCCTCTCTTGAAGTGTTTCCCCCCCATCTTCCAAATGCTTCCGACGCCGCTGCTCTCCACGCGGTATAAACATGATCAAAATACCTGCATGTGTAAGTAATAAAGTATCAAAATGTGCCTCACAAAAGAATTAATACCCACAATTTTGCTTATGTACAAGTAACTACCTTTACAGCTTTAACTTGACTACTTTCCATCAGTCGATCCATAGCCTACATTATTGAATAAAAAACATATTAAGCCAAAAACGCCATGTTACATCAACCCCAGCAGCTTTTGTTCACAACATTGTCATTCCCTCAAGGGCACAGAATTCCTCGACCCGTGTCCTCATAAAGGGTTAAGGGGGAGGGGGCGAGGGCTGGGGGTTTTTGACGGGGGGCTCTTCCAAGGTGACCCCTCCCCTAATTCACACACACACACACGCCTACTGCTGCTGCTGCTGCTCTGTTCCGATAAGGCCGGATCGCCGCGGGGTTCCCAATCCGCGGGGGTGATGTGCGGAAACAACCCAATCCAGTCATTTTATTTCATTTCCGACACCCCCTCCCTTCCCCTTTCTGAGCTCTATTTAATCAGACGGGTCAGCTAAACACAAACCGCCACGTGTCGAGAGCCATTGACGGAGGCGTTATCTGCGTCTGGGGGTGAGGGAAGATGAGACGCAGGGGGTGAGAGGGAATTCAATTCTATCAGGCATCACTGGCCGGCGTTATCTGCGGAGGGAGAGAGAGTTATGAATGGGCGAGGTGTGAGAGGGGGACGCCGCCTGTCAGACTCATTTTGAGCGAAGACACGCGCTGACGGAAACAATCACAAACAGCACGAAGGGCTGATCATGTTCGAGATATGAGCACCAGGGAGCGGCGCTGGAAGGGCTAGTACCACGGGGAGGGGGGAAAAAGCAAAGGTGTATCTCCTGTTTATTACAGTTTTCTCATATTGGTGGAAGTATGCCTCAAAGAACATCACCAACGTGTATCAATGGAGATGAACATTGTAGGTTTATGCCCGGTTCATGTGAATTGGGCGCTAGTTTTTCCGAGAAAGAAGGTCGTTATTCCTAGCTGGTTTGCGTTCATGAGCTAATTTCAGAAAGTAGGGAATAAAAATGGTCTTTTATCACTGAAAAGCGTTTAACTGAGCTAACCGTTTCAATTTGGTGTTGGCATATCAAAAGCTACACTTTGGTTTGTCGGTTTTAAAAGATATTTATAGGATATGTAAATTGTCTTCTTGCCAGCACTAACGTCGGGTGTTTCTTTCGCAATTCTGTTATTCTGAGGATAACAGCTCACACCACACTCAAGAAAGTTGCAGCGTTTAACTAAAATGTCCATTGTGTAGGTCTTCCAGGGTCTGTGGACGATTGCTACAAACTTTTTGGAGATAACACCCCGGTAATTAATTACAGGGGGCTAAGTCATGCAAAATGCATAGGCCAGTTAACGCCCCCTCTTCAAGGGACATCAGTCGCCCGAGGTAGGCCTCTCTCAAAACATCCATTGAAATCGTTTTGTGTGAGTGAAGATGGAGTTCATCGTGAAGAATTCAACTTCACTTTGGAGACAGACAAACTCATTCGACATTTTCAGGTGTTGTAACGGTCCTCGTCGGTCCTTTCTTTCTTTTGGACACAGTCCATGTTTCCCTGAAGGCATCCAGCCACTGTAAAGTAGATTTTCGAGATACGCCTCTACGGAAAAAGCTTCCTCAAACCCAGCATGTTTGTGACTGAAACAGGTGTGGACACAAACCTCCCATCCAACCCCTTCCATTGGGCCCTCTCACACCTCACTGTCCCCCTCCTTAACGTCACCACACCCTTTTCAAAAAAGGACGTTCCAACGCCCCAGCCTGTACATACACATTTCCCCCGTCTTCTGATAGCTTACTTGATTCATGTTCCAATATAACTTCTGTCAGCTTTTCAGGAACATCTTTAGATCGACTGTAATAATATTAAACTCCATCACGGCACATCTCATTTCCATAATAAACATATGGAGGATGTTCTACATGAAAGTACATGCTCGTACATAAAGATGTGAGGCGGGAATTGTGTGCATTCTGAGGATCGGTCTGTTGGTACAGTCAGACGGCGGAGGCAGTGGAGAGCAGTAGAATGAGGATTTATCACGAAGATACATGGGGCTGTATGTACGTGCACTGGCCCCCTTCATTTGAGGCGCTTCATTAGGAGAGAGTCAACACGCATTAGTCACACTGCCATCGTGCTGTTCTGAGGAGAGAGAGCGGAGGGCGGGGGCAGGAAGTTAGCCCGCCACGTGGATAAGCTACAAATGACAATGCAATACTTCTTAAGGCACGAAACCTTTTTCATTAGATCTTGACAAAAAATGCCTTTAATGCATTTCATTTCTAAACTTTACATTGTATATTTGCAAATTTAGCAAATTTAAGAGAGCAAATACTGTCATGGTGATGTAACAGAGTTCATGCAGAAATGACATGTTTTTAGTGCCATTCTAAAGCTGTACTATACTTGCATGAAATCGTGAAAGTGGGCGATTGTTCACTTGAGTTAATTAGAAGCTCGTCTCGGCAGCAGTTCATAGCGAGACAGAGTTGAGACGTGTCGGCCCGCTAATGCTAACTGTGCTAATTTAGCTTCTGACTTCCTGATTCGCACTGCAGGAAAATCCGCTAAATTTAGACACACAACAGCGCGGCTGGTTTTGTTTTTCTGTTGCAAATGTGTAGATCTATGGTGCCAAATGAAGTTTACTCTACTACAAGAATATAATTTGATTACCATAGCCGTAGAGTCCAAATACTGTATCTCTAAACCCACAAATGCAAAAAACAAAAAAAAATCCATCAAACAGAAATGAGGACAAATGTTGCTATTTAAAAGCAAATAAAGTAAACAATTTCTGTCAAAACTGCAGCTGAATATATTTTGGAGCAATATTTTTATACAAACTAATGGGGAAAAAAAGAAATGAATTGATTGTTAATTGATGTTTTGGTAACGCTTTATATTAAGGTGTGCTCATTAAGTACTAATAAGCCTTAATAATATGCTTGTGAAGTATTAACCCACTGCTTATTATACTTTTATCTGTTAACATACTAATAGGCCATTAATAATACCCTTATTCATAGCCAACCCTTAACCTAACCCTATCCCTTAATCCTTACCCTAACCCTAAAATGATTACTAATGCTTATTAATACTTAATGAGAACACCTTAATCTATAGCGATACCGATGTCTTTATTTGCAAGGAAAGTTAGACATAACTGCAGTTGGAATCCAATTGAATGCGTTTTATTGATATTCAAGGGCTTAATTAGACTTAATTAGACTTTTAATGCCAAAACCCGTTGTAAACACGACAGAGAAAACAGTTTTCATTATACAGACAGCGAACACAATTGTCGGCTTTTGCGATATTCTGGAGGATTACACACATTTCCTTCCAAGACCAGAAAAAAAAAAAAAACAGTTCCCAATCTTTTTTTCCTTGAACAGCCCGCCCCCCCCCCCCGGTCCAAATATGTAAGACGGACACAAACAAAGCCAGTCACCCATGTGCTTTTTAATTTTCTCCAGGTTTTACGCCCTGTTGCCTCTTCATGCTTTGATACTGACTGACGAGTTACTGTGCGCATGCTAATACACTTTCTGGCATAAACTCCTTTCAAAGTCAAGTCCCCCAAGCATTGTTCTTGCATAAAAAAAAAATTAAAAAAATATGCTGTTGGCGATTTAGCGTACACACAGTCTTTGGTGCACCTTACCTTTTTTGGCCACTTGGTCCTGGCAGTTCTCGTAGGTGCAGGGTCCCCAGGCGCTCCAGGCCGACACCTCGCACTCCACGGGGCAGCTGATGTGGCAGAACTGGGTGGTGTTGGGTGGCACGCCCAGGCACAGGTCGCTGTCCACGGGTCGCAATGCTGCAGAGGCGAGGAACAAGGGGTAAGTCAGGGTATGGTAAGGAGAATGAGTTGTATAATTAGATCAGATAGCGTGAGGTTGATAATGAATGCGTATCGAGTTGAGACTTTTTTTAATTAAGTGTTTTATTGATTTAGGTTTCCTCACCCTGATCTGTAAGGAGTAGAATTACTAGAGGCCGACCGGTGACACATACAAGGGAGATTTTGCCAGTACAAGAACATTCCAGTCTTGTACATATACATAATATTTCTAAAGTGTTTTTGGTAACGCTTTAGAATACAGCCCGCAAGTTTCAGGTGTAAGTACGGGTAACAAGAAAGTAATTACACATGTAAGTACAGGTACTCTTACAGCGTGTAACAAGGGGGAACAATGTGTAACAAGGAAGTACAAAGTGTAACTACGTGTCAAGGTGTAGTAAAGGTATTCAAAGAGTAATTAATAGTGCTGAGCTATCACATAGTTGTGGCAAAAGGGAATGTGGTATTCTGCCCATGCATACCCTTCCCTTAAAGTGCTGTCGAATTCTTCCTCAGTGATACCATCTAAACCATTTAAAAATCTCCTGGCAGCGTCCAGAACCAAATCAATCCTCTCTGATTTCTTCAGGCAACAGTGTCTCGCTTTAATTTACAGCCCGTGCTCTCCTGTATCTACACATTAGTTACAGTATACTTGCACAGTGATAACGTGGTCATTTCCCTTGTTTCGCTTTATTTTTCTCTGTTCACTCTTGTTTCAGAATCAGAATCAGAATCAGAATGGGTTTTATTGCCATGGTTTGAGAACAGGTTCACAAACTAGGAATTTTTCTCGGTGCAAACGTGCGACATAGAACATATAACACAGTTAAGATAAAAATAAGCTAAAAAACTTTAAAACTATAAGGCTATTAAGGGCATGCGTGAAAAATATTAAATAAATAAGATAAAATAAAGTGACATATGACATATAGACAACAACAATTTGACATTGAACAACAGCGTGATTGTATTAACAGATGTGTAGGCATATAAAGTGATAAAGTGATTTAGTGATTAGTGATAGCAGTGGGTCTAAGTGTGGACACACCACACAGTGCAGTGCAGATACATCCATGAGTCTGTAACTATTGTTCATGAGTCTGATGGCGGAGGGGAAAAAACTGTTCAAGTGGCGGGAGGTATGGGTCTGGATAGACCGTAGCCTTCTGCCCGAGGGGAGAGGGGTGAATTGTTCTGCTTGTTACAGGCAACAGTGTCGCACTATAAAAAATAATCAATCAATAAAAATGCCTGGAGTCATGTCTTCAGTTTCACAACATTAATACTGTTGTCCTGCAACATTAAAATGAATGCACTATTAATACCACATTCCCTTTTGCCACAACTATGTGATAGCTCAGCACCATTAATTGCTCTTTGAATACCTTTACTACACCTTGACACGTAGTTACACGTTACACGTTGTACTACCTTGTTACACATTGTTCCCCCTTGTGACACTTTCTACTTCCTTGTTACACATTGTTCCCCCTTGTTACACTTTCTACTGCCTTGTTACACATTGTTCCCCCTTGTTACACTTTGTACTTCCTTGTTATACATTGTTCCCCCTTGTTACACTTTCTACTGCCTTGTTACACATTGTTCCCCCTTGTTACACTTTGTACTTCCTTGTTACACATTGTTCCCCCTTGTTACACTTTCTACTTCCTTGTTACACATTGTTCCACCTTGTTACACTTTCTACTTCCTTGTTACACATTGTTCCCCCTTGTTACACTTTGTACTTCCTTGTTACACATTGTTCCCCCTTGTTACACGTTGTAAGAGTACCTGTACTTACATGTGTAATTACTTTCTTGTTACCCGTACTTACACCTGGAACTTGCGGGCTGTATTCTAAAGCGTTACCAAGATTTTTTTTTCAATGTCTAATTAATGGTAACTTGTTGAGCTTTACAGACTTTTTTTTAGTAATGACTAGTTCATGCAAAGACTGAGCAAGACACTCAAATACCCTTATCCCCCTGTCTTTTATTAGATAATCCTTTATATATCCACTGCCACCTTTGCAAACAGCTCTGTCCGACAACGTGTAACACCCCGCTCATTAAATTCCTGGCTAAACCTCGCAAATCAACCCAGCCTCTCTTCCCGTTATGTCTCGACGGACGGTATGGGAGGTGACTGCACAAGGTCAGCGGCGCCTTGATGAATCATTTCTGGAGGTGCCACAATAGCAGCGCGGGGGCCTCATTCACATGCAAATTGGCTGCGCTTGGCCATAGGTGCGTTCTTTAATAGTGTTGCCAAAGTGTGCGCACATGTGGGGTGCCCTTGGGTGCCCACGGAACGCCATTGTGGGTGATGTGTCAGCGCTTGAGTGATGGCCTTATTCCGTCTGCCTGCGTTTTCCAATAAGTGCCACTCGCGCACTCTCTAATGTGTGTTTTCCCGCTGTCGGCCGCGCTCCGGAGGACCGGGGCTGAGGTGATAAATGGAGATAATATGAACTGATAACGTCGCGGGATTGTTGTGTTCAAAGGACTGAAGATTATCGATAGACACTGGGTAAGAAATAAGTAGCTTTGTACTATGGTTGCACCACGTTGAGGGCACATTCTTAGGTAAGGTGATCCGACTTTCTCCTGAGCCGATCGGCAACCTGCCTGGGTCGATTGTAGTCCGACTAGCCGAAGTTTCTGCGCATGCTGTCTCCGTCCCGGAAACATACTAGGCACAACAACAACGTGTTAGCTACTTCGGAGATACCATTATCTAGCACTACTTGTCCAACGCGAGTGACAGGGGCGCTTGCTTGAACGGCTAGCTCTGATCAATCATGTGAAAACAAGAAACAAGCACCAGTAAACTCAATAAAACCAACAGCTACAAATAAAGCAGCCTTTGAAATGACTGCACACTGAGTTGTGCTTGTTGAATTTATAGTTTATTACACATTTTCAAAGAGCCGTAGCCTGGGTTAGCCTATCGTAGCATAACATCATGTAATGTTAGCCTTTAGCCTGTAGTCGCGAGCGCTGAAACACAAATAACCGGCCTCTGTTCAAGAGTTTTAGGGGATTTGGAGCTTAAACGCTGCGTTGCTCATGAGCGTATTGTTAAAGATCCGTAGGACATCGCAGTTAGCCTCAAAACAGTGGTTCGGTTTTAAGCTAACTGTCACAACAAACATGAGCTGGCAAAGGTTGATCGGAAATGGTGCGCATGGTCATCAGCCTCTGACGGGAGTTGCACTGCTCCCCTGCTAGCCCCCAAAGGAATTCAAATCCTAGCTGTCATGTAGACCAAGACAAAACTGGTTTGACTAGCTATATCGGAAAAGCGTAATGATTGTGTTATATAGCACTCGTCTCATAGCAAGGAGGTCTGAAGTTTGCGTCACAAACCAAGAGTTGGCATTGTCTCGCTTTCTTAAGGTCTCCTTTTTCCACGGTCATGTATAGCTGCTAACATCATAATTTGCATCTGCAATATGTTCTGCAATGCTGGGGAGTCTTGTATTAGTTAAGCAGTTCTTAACTCTGACATTTTCCATCGAGTGTTGTCTATCTATCCATCTATTTGTGTGCCAAAACACAGCTTAACACCCAGTTCACTTTCATCTTGGGCTGAACTTCTCAGACTTCGGAAACCATCTTCAAACTATTGCGACTGCGATCAGATGTGCTGTTTATGTTTTCATTTAAGAGAAAGGATCAATATTCTAGGCAAAACCTACAGTACAGAAGAGATCACATTCCAGGACTTTTGAGGAGGCCTAGTCTACACTAGTAGGCTTTGTGGACTGCATACCCGT
Organism: Neogobius melanostomus; assembly: GCA_007210695.1. Lineage (NCBI taxonomy): Eukaryota > Metazoa > Chordata > Actinopteri > Gobiiformes > Gobiidae > Neogobius > Neogobius melanostomus. The sequence continues at coordinate 765,374 of VHKM01000678.1, forward strand.
TAAGACATCTCAGACTAATTTTGATGTTTACACTTTGCTGAGAACTTTAGAAACAAAAGTAACTCCGATGTAATGGTAATCATTTGTGTCTTCTACGTTTTTTTATTTCTCATATCATGCGGGCATTTTTGTTCTGAATAACTCTCATTTCACTCCTGGCTAATGGCGCAGCTGTGGAGACGCTCCGGGACTTGGGTTTGGAGAAGGAGGAGGCAGTGATTTATTACATGCTTTCATCAATTATTCCGCCGTGTCGATAAACAAACACAGTCAAATGTAAGTAACTTTTAACAGAAGTTTGTGTCACAATGTTTGAATAGAAGGTGTCCATGACCTTCTGTTTGGAGTCTGCCTGCCCTCTGCCCTGGGTAACTTTAATTATTACAGCATAACATAACAAGCTAATCCTTCCGATATTTACCCCACAGCTCGGAGGATGGGTCAAGCAAATGACTAGTGCTGTGCAATAAATCTAAATTTCAATCGAATGGTAATTATTTCTATGGTCAATGTGAATTATAGGCATGGTTTCTCTTAATCGACGTGTCAGCAGCCAATCCTGAGGCAGTGCCAGCCCGGCGTTTGGAGTGTAGTGTATGAGTGATTGTGACATCTTCACATCTGGGGCTCTGGTAGGCAACATCAGTGTTATAAATAAATCATAATAGTTCTATGATAGGCAATAACAATGTTCAGAAATAAGGCTTTTTTCTTACAGATGTCTGCCATAGAGTAGCAGAGTTTTTTTTTGCTTTCCTCCTTTTTGGCCGCATCTCATATTGTGATGCATTCATGCACTTAATGACAATCCAAAGATACTCCACAAACTGCAAGTGCAATCTATTTAAATACTCTTCTTTTGTTTGTCTAGTATTGATCAAATAGCGTTACTATGGCTGCTTGCTAAACCTACTACACGAATCACAGACCCCTGCTATTGACTGCCGTAGCTTTGTCTCCCCCGCGTCTCATTTAGCTAAGTAACATTTTAGTCATGATTCACAAGCTGCGATGTCCTGCCCTGACCCGTGGCAAAACAAGTCCACTCGCGGCTGTAATATCACGGCTCTGCTAAGACGCATCCAGTAAAAGTAAAAGTGCCAGATATCCCAGCATCAAAAACAGCATTTTTTGTGACGATGTCCAGAAAAGACAGCTCATGAAACACTTGACAAATAACAAGATGGATGGTAAACGAGTATTAGCTTGGCTCAAATCTTAGTTTCAGCTTATTTATCAGCTTTGAAAGGGAAGAAACAGGCCCCGCTCCATTAGTTTCCATGGGAGGTTATCCGGGGAATGTCTGGTAGCAACGGTTGCGATGAGGTACTGTATGAGCTATGCTGTGAGGACGAGGCCTGTTTTGGGGCGGGGTTTTGCAAAAGGTCAGCTGACATCATGGCAGAAATGGTTGCAGCCACCACTACACAAACACATTGCATTTATTTGGGTTAGGGGTGTCACGATTTCAATTTTTTGAGTCACGATTATTGTGAGAGAAAATATTGCGATTTTACGCTTATTTACGATTATCGACCGAATGAAAGGAAAGAACTGATATTTTAGTTTTTGTCTTTTAAAAAGCTTTTTAATACTTGAACTTGTAAACATTCACCGTTTCTAACAATGAAAAATGCTTTAAGATTGTTTTGCATTAAAATAAATTGAATAATACAAAACAATGTCAACTTTACTTCTTTATAATGGCCATAATCATCATAATTATTTTACTATATATTATTAGGCCACAGTCTAGGCTAGGTTTTATGTTCTCAAAGTTATGCTGCTTAATTATTTGTCAGATATTTTGATAAACAGAGAATGAAACGTGTTTACAAAATGACTAAGGAGACTCTTTTGAACAGCTGATTTCCACATGTGCGCGGTTTCACCTTCCTTTCTGTTACGCTGAAGCAGAGCGCGTTAGCTTTTTGTTTACATTTATTATTCAGATCCAGTGATATAGTATGTACAGTGCAGTGAAAAGGAGTGTGAAAACAAAGTATTTACAGAGGACTTACAGGTAATTGCGGCAGCCACGCAGTGCCATCTCCGTCACCAACAACCCACCCTACCTCCAGAGCCCAAATGCTCCCCTTTAATACCCCTTAGCCCCTCCCCCAGGCGGACCAACAAATAATTGATGGGGTATTTCAACAATGAGCAAAATAGACAAAACAATAGAAATAAACAGTTACACAGAAATACTCTGAATAAATTGCCCTACAACCGGTTAATCTTGACATCCCTAATTTGGGTATTACAATTAACCTTGGTTGTCAAAGAAAATCACACATTTAATCACTTTACTTCAGTACTTTTGCAATGAAACGTTTTTCCAAACACCCCAATTTTCCCCCCACAGACTTTACAAGATAACTCCCTGCTTAATTGTGTCTGCCCTATTCCAACCCTTGATGAATGAACGCCGCGCCTCTCCTGACCTTGCACAGGTACCTCTCTCCCGCCATCTCCCTCACAGCCAGATGGTCTAGACTCCAGCCTGCTCGAGCGCCAAATTATGGCACCTCACGACCCGCCGCACAGCGCTGCCATGTGCCAACTGCCATCCATAACCCCCCCCCCCTTCCCCTTTTACCTCCCTTGCCCCCACGTGTGCTCCTTCCACGTCTGCACGCCGCCACATCTGTTCTACAGCATGTCTCTCGTGTGCCGCCCAATGGGATTCCCGATGATCCAAGTGACATCGCGCCCATTCCGACGTTCCCGATCCCCGCCAGGCGCCTTTTTGTTTTGTCGAGTCGGCTCGTGTCTTGAAGGACCCTCTGAAGGATTTTGACAATGTTCTGCGAGATTAAAATGTCAGGAGTGTCAATGTTTCGGAGAGTGCTTTCGACAGCGGGTATTAATAATAGCGTAACCTGTCATAGGAGCTCCGGGATTTCAAAGCGAAAGAAGACAACAGCGGCCTAATTAGGGCAAAGAGTTAGAACTTATTCGGTTCAAAGTCACACCCGAATGGCAGAAACTTCGGGACACGGTGAAAGTATTAATAATGTCCAATACAGAGCTTCTGTAAACCCATTCCTGTGAAGAATCGCGATGTAGGAAATGTGTCCGGCGAGGAATAAGAAGATAGCCTGGCCAGCCAACTGTTTTCTGATACAAAGAATCCCGACTCGGGAGGGATTAACCAATCAGAGAAAAGCATTGTCTTTCCTTACCGAAATAAACGTGGCAGCTTATGATAGTACGAGGGGAAAAAAAGGCCAGAGGAACCAAATCACAGACGGAGCAGAGGTGAGAAATATGTGAGTTATGTCTTGTATTGCCGTAAACAGTTCTCGCTCCAGCAGTGTATTTCCCCACCCTCTAATATGCCACACTGTGCAATGAAAAAAGTAAGACATAAACTTGCAAGCCAAAAAAAAAGACGTTGCTCTCAATATTTCAGAGATAATGTCTTCCACATTTGAGACACATGCTACAAACACAGGAACATCGCGGAAATCATTAGTACTTATAACAAATTCAGGAAAAGTTTATGTTGCATGATATGGGCCCTTAAAACTAAGAAGTGGGAGGTGACAGATTAAAACAAAGCGTTTAAATTGAAACTAGTTATAATCTACCAAAGGAGCCTTTTACAACTAACACTGAAGGTGCATTATGCAACTGTTTTAGGCGATGTTTTTATTTGTGTGTATTTGACCTTTAAGTGACCCAGTGGCCTTTATTTTGCCTTTAATCTCCATCACAGTGGTCTCTATGATGCTCCAGGATAAATTGTTTTTAGAGTTTCTTTTGGGTTTTCACTGCTGACGGACCCTTTCACCAGAAAACCTACAGAGCAATTGGCCCTGAAGCCTTGTAGACGCCACTGTGATCGAAAGTAAAGGCACCACGCTGACCACCCATGCAGCCATTGGGTCACAAAAAGATCAATTACACACAAATATCAAGTTTTTTATGTAAGGGATAATGTATAGAACGCCGATCATTATCGAGAAAAAATAAGTACCGACAGGGCGAACTGGACCCAGACGCACAGCGGAGGGGTCTTGTTTCGCCCTGAAGGTACTTATTTTCCCGATAATGACCGGCGTTCTATACATTATCCCGCGTATTATACGGCTGTTTGCCAACTGTACACACAGAAATAAACTTCATACACTTTTATGAAGGCAGAAAGGTTTATTTAATGATTTTCGCGGTAAATAGTTCCCAAAAGTTTGCGCGTTGCTTGGCAACGTTTGTTGATTCCAGGCAGTGTGGCGAGGCTAGTAGCAGCACGGCTAGCTACTTATTGCTAGCCTAGCTACTTAGTTTAAGGTGCAGTTGGAGAGGAGGAATGGTGGTGAATCTCTGGGTAAGTTGAAAGTCGGACTCCCGTTAACTTCACGAGTGATTCCCCCAACTTCTCTCGCAGGGACAGGGACAGAGATAGTGTCCGCCTGTCCGCTACTACTACTCGCGGAGTGATATGAAAGACCTGTATTACAAGCACGAACTCCGTTGCCATTGGCAGCGGTCATTATTTTTTTCAGAGGTCTTCTATCAAAAAATAATGACCGGTAGAACGTTGGGAAATCACATTCAAATCAATGGAGCGTTCTACTCGCATTGTGAAGGGCCGTATAATAAAAATTGCATAATGCACCTTTAACTGTCCTTTAATAAAATGTCAAATTGAATACTGAAATGAAATGACCATTCATTGCCTCTCTTAAATTCTGCAGAAAGCTGATCAAAACCTGTAAAATTTAAAGACAGCGCCACAGTCATTCCAACTGGCCTCATATAAAGAGATAATGTGGTGTCCTGGAGTTTTATGCACCTGTGATGTGAATGTGTGTGGCCAAAGCATTCATTTACATGTTGGAGAGGTAAGGCTGAAATTACACCTGACAAGACAGAGAAAAGCTGTGAGAACTGACGACAGGTGCACGAAACTCAGAAACTCACTCTCATTCATCACCGTAATTTAACTGCTCTGGACGCCTGCACGGCTGGCTCCGTCTGAACGCCTGCATGGTTATCTCCCGCCTCTGTCTTCAAGGACTGACAGCTCAAACAAGTCTCATCTCATCTTACACAAAGTGCTCATTAGAGTCTGTTCAAACTGCACTGGACGGTTGGAAGTTGTATTGCGTTAATCGAGAGATGTTCTAGTACTGGGTTTTCAGGAGCAATTCTGATATTGATCCTTTAGTTTTGGAAATCTATCCTCTAGATGTAATCTTGATCAATGTCTAAGCAGAAATTCTAGAAGATACAGTAGAAGGATGGGTCAAATCCAGAACAAATTCCTAACAGAGACAGACGAGAGTGCAGTATTTTTAGGGAGTGAAATGTCCTTATTTTCTCTGGTCATTTGTAGAGTTACTGTAGTTAACTAATTTGCATATATGCACCTCTGCTGTGAAACAGGTATAACTTGTACTGATTCCGTTAAGGAAATATGACCACATTAGTCCAGTGCTCAGGTCTCAGCGCTGGCTTCTTGTCACTCAGAGAATAGAATTTAAAACAGTGTTGCTTGTTACAAATGTCTTTATGGTCTATAGCACCAAGGTACATCTCTGAAATGTTAGAGCCATAAACCATCTCAGCTCTGGGAACCTCAGGGAGTGGTCTCCTGCTGGTCCCAGAGTCTGGACTTAACACGGTGAGGGTGGGTTTCCGTTTTACTCAGCTGAAATGTGGAACAGTCTTCCAGAAGATGTGAGACAGGCCTCAACTCTGACAATGTTCAAATCCAGACTGAAAACAGTTCTTTTCAGCCATGAATATGACACTGGAAGTTTTTATCACTTTTCGCTTTGTAATTGATAATTTAACATATTTATGTTTTATGGATTTATAATAGGTTGCGTTCACGTTTTAGGATTCTATTTCAGTTGGAGGGCAGGTGCCAATACAACTCTATGGAAGCAAAACAGTTTTTGAAAGAAATTTCCAAAATGAAAATGTCCAAATGTTTTCCCTGATCATCACTTAATAGTGATTTGATTCACAAACCTGCCATATATTTTTTATGGCTGAAAGTCCTTTCTACCAGCCAAAATCACAAATATGTTTTTGAATATTGTCTCCACTTTTGGACTTTATGAGGAAATAATTAGACCATAGTTCATATGAGCTGAAAGAGAGGACTTCGAACTTTGTGACAGTTTCATGTGATTTGGGTCAAGAATTACAGAGAAATTAGCAATTAAATAAGTGTAGTAATCTGCATTTTTGAGTGTTACCATGGTTACCACAATGGAATTTTCAGTTGCCCTCCACCTCAATATGAAACTATGGGCTCTTTAGAGTGTTGTGATGTCACATCAACGCAACCTACATATATTTTAAATCTGCCTCCTTGTCATTCCATTTCCTTGTGTATAAATTGTGCTCTGAATTTTGTTTGAAAGTTTGAATATTTACTTCAGAAATAGATGTGTCAAGGTCATGATTTATGTATTTATTCTTTTGATCAGATAAATAAACTTCAATTGATGTCTTCTCAGTCTTCTGGAAACAATGTCTCATCCCTATTACCATCGCCTCTTAACAAAACCAAACCCAATCTGCATAATATTTCTATATATACAGTATTTGCTCCAGGAAATCATCAGGAAAATACCAAAGTCAAATGTGAATAATTGGAGCCATCGAGCCTCAGATTGCATTTATTTTTCTACAGTAAGTGCTCATATCCCGCTCTCCCTCCCTGACCAGATGGATTGGGGCATGTTGTTGCAGCACTGGATAAGCTAATGCTGCACATTTCACCGAGCGCTGGAGTTGCGTCCCCCCCCCCCCACGGCCTGGTGCATTAGCATACTGGTGGAGAGGCGCGCGCGTGTTTAATACCAGCGAAAGAGGAGGGCGATAATTGACTGTTCAGACCGGGAACAGATGATGCGACTGCCAGGGCGCGTCACAAATGCGAGACCCGGCAGATGATTTCCAAAGCTCATAAACACATCTTGGTCTCCCGCTAGACTCCCGCGCATTCATATTAACGAGGCTAAAAATATGCATCATTCTATTCTTAATGTTTAAGCACTTTTTTATGCTAAGCAGACTTATTGGGCTTTTTTACCATGTCGTAATAAACATCAGGAGTGGTGTTTTGTTTCCTGCATTTTAGAGCAGCAATATAACTTCATTCTCAAACTTTATAAAATATGTGACCTTCCAAGCACTACCTGGCCTAGATTAGGATACATTAGGACTAAACCACAACTCAAAGGGGTGTAAAATAGATCTAAAGAGAACAGAATCCTGTCTAAACTGAGTGTAAACCATATTTGAGGCAGACAAAACAGGCAAACTTGGCATAAATGGCATTATCTATTATTAAAGGTTTAATTGCTTTTTAGGTTTTCTGGGTCACTTAAAGGTCAAATACACGCTATCATCAACTTTCTTTTCCACTTATAAAGTTACATAATGCACCTTTGAAAATATTATAATTTTTTGTAAAGTCCCTCCTTCCCGGAGCTCAGCAACTAATCAGAGTCTGGTATCGTCCCGTGTTGACCAATGAGACGAGCTTTTCCTGTGAACCGGTCTGCGTGGTCCAATCAGGAGGGAAGGGGAGGAGCTTGATAGTTTCCTTTTGAAAATTCCTTTCCCTCTCTCCTCATTTTGCAAAACGAAGAAGGGCTTTCTGGCTAAAGAGGGGAGGAATTTGATTGTTACTTTAAAATTCCACTCTCTCCTCACTTTGCAAACTTACAGACTATCACTTTAAAGGCACTCCACGTAACATTTTGGATCATACCAGCCAGCCATACAAAATATGCTCCTAATGACCAGCTCAACACAGAAATGGATGAGGACCTAACCATAGACCGTTAAAAAGAATAGACAGCTCCTCCTCACTCCTCCCCGTTTGCCATAATGACCATGTTCGAGGGGGAAATCATGGCAGATTTACAGACTCCTCCTCCCCAGCTCTGACGAAGTATGTTCCTAAAAAGGGCATGAGGGCGGGATTTTTACTGATTTTCACAGCTCCAATGCTAACAGTCCGACCCCCGTCATTAAATACGAGATTTCAAAAAATTTCCTTTCGAAAACCAGCCTGGTTTCTTTAATTGTGAGTAACCCAGCGTTATCTCAGGAGGAATATGTAGCTGTAGAAAGTGTTTAAAAAATAGAAACCAGGCGTTAAAGTTGTTTTTAACGTGTCTAAAGTCCAATGCTTTTCAATGGGAGACTAGCGGCTATATGGAGGTACTACAGCAATGGCGGCCTCCAGTATTGTGGTCATAAAGCAGAGCAGCCAGCGGCCATTGGACCTAACCAATTAAGCCTAATCTTTGGCTACCTTTAGGCAACATCTCTATGGAGACAAGCTGGAGATGTCACGCGCCCAGTAAAGTTACTGCCAATTCTGAGGAGAGGTGAGCCGCTCATAGCAAACACACACATTTCTTCTGTCATTTTTGAGGTAATTTTCAACAATAAACATCTGTAGTAATATAATTGCTTGTATTTATTTGGTGAGATGTTACGCGGTGTTGCTTTAAGAGAAATTATGCTTCTTATGCTAACTTAGTTCAAGTCTAAATCTACTCAAAATGTGCAGAAATTCTCATTCAAACACTTTTAAAACCATTCATCCATTTAATATCGTTCTTTTTCACACTTTTTCACACTTTCACACAAACACTTGATTTACGTCTGCGCACGGCTTACAGGATATGTAGCTTTGATCCCGTCAGCCAGTCAGAAATGGCCCAACAACTTACAATCCGTTTAAGCTTTATGTCTTTCGAACAAACCGGCTCACAGTTCAGAGAAGCTCCCATGCGTAACCACTGTACCATGTTGAGCGGTGCCAAAGTGTCCATCCCTGAAAACTCATTATTACCAATCACAAGTCATGCGCAGATATCCGCATCAATTATTCACGACGATTCTCTGGCTCCTGTAACGCGCATGAATATTTCAGGCTAATGGCGGCTCCTGCGCGCCTCAGAGTGATCATGGCACGTCGAAAACCGGCCCGTACCTTCTTTGCTGCGCAGGGAGCCCAGGTTGGGAGGTGGAGGAGGAGGAGGCGAATCGGCGGCGGACTGGACGCAGTAGACCTCTCGGCTCTGGACCCCGCCCCCGCACAGGCCCGTCTGGTTGCCGCGGCGACGGTCCTGTTGGCTCAGCAGGACGTCCACGCGGCACTCGCTCCATTCCGTGGCCTTCCAGCTGTAACTGAGGATGAAATTAAAAAAGAAAAACAGATGAACGGGGGGGATTCTTGATAAGATTTAGGTGCAGACAACAGATTAGGGAGGGCTCTAATGTCATTCATAGTACTCAAAGCTGACAGTTTTCCACATGATAACACTTTTACTGAGTGGTAAGCGCCATGATTGCCAGGTCTTGGTAATCCCGGGAAATTGGCTGGCATGGACGAAAAAACAGTTTGCACAGTGTTAGGAGATAACATTAAATCGCTATTTATCATACTGGGTCAAGCTGTACAGTCGTACTGCCCGTGGGTCAAGCTGTAAAGTCGTACTGCCCGTGGGTCAAGCTGTACAGTCGTACTATCTCTGTCATAGCCCTGATTGTGGTGCTCAGGCGCCCGCTATCAGCCACTGAATGTTTTGCTTGCGTATTCGTATGATGCTCTTAGACGGTATTTACCCCCTTCTGTGGAAGCATAGACAGACTTGAATGGTAGGACTGGCGCAATGTCTTGAGTTCATGTCTCCGGGTCCCGTAACGACGGTAAATAAACTTCTCCTGCATAAGACATCCTGACTGCTGCCTATTCTTCACCAATCCTCTCGAGCACTTTTGTTATTTCCCTAACACACTGTTGTTGTCCGTGTAAAATATTCTATAGATTCTATACAGTGGGGTGTGAAAGTTTAGGCAGTCCTTATCATGTAAATAATGAAGCAAGGGGAAGATGAAATATTTATCTCCTAAAGGCATGAAGTTATAGATATTCCCATAACACTCTTCATGAAACTCTGTGCCCCTTCTTCTCCAAACAAACCTTTGCTCATTTAGCCCCAAAAGTTATTTTTTAACCTCTGTTTTTTGTCTCCAAATACACGAGGCACGTTTAAATGTTATGCCTAAACTTTTGTATCCCAATGTAGAACAATTTTCATCTTCCCCTTGTTTCATTATTCACATTATTAGTAATTCAGGGGTGCCTAAACTTTCACACACACCCCTGTATTGGAAAATACAATTGTATTACAATACTAGGTGATACAAACTCTGCACCGGAAGAAGCCCCAATATTTAGCAAATCATGAAAGTCTTTCTTTTCGCCGAGATATATTGGGACTCATAAAAGTGCAAAAGTTCAGTTTTAGTTATAATTTACCACATTTAGTTCCATGTTAGCCTTGTTTTGGTTCTGATTTAGTGTTTTTCGAAGTTCTATTAAGACACAATTTGCTGAAAAACAATTGCTCAAAAACATAAAGTTGAACAACACAATGTAACTCAAGTGTTCCCTTTATTTTTTTGAGCAGTATAGTTACGCTTTGGGTTTAAATGGAATGAAACAAATAAATGAACAAAGACTGCACACCTGTATGGCATATCGCAAATTTTTGAAATATTGTGCAGCCTTAATAAATCCATTGCAGACATTTGTTTTTGGAATTCATTGTTTACTGCATATCGTAGAAATGAGAGCCTTCACAAACATGTATTTACTGTATACGTACGGCGACTCACATAATGCATAAATTAGCAACAATCAATATCATTATTTTTATGCAGAAGCTGTTACGAACTCGCGCTGCCGTCAATGTGGTGGATTTAATTTCATTTGCACGCGCTATTGACTCGGGCCGGTCTGGGCTAAACGCTGTTGCTATTGATCCGGCGTAACGCTATGGCAACGCGCTACGAGAGGACAAACGAAAGGTCACGACGAATTAGGTTTTACTACCAATAACAAGCTCTCGCAGGTTCACATTATTATCAATGAGAGCTTTGGACTGAAATGTCTACTCGCAATACATCGTTATGCTTGTAAATCATTAGGTCGTTAGAAGTTTTAACGAAGAGTGGGAGAGTGAAGCAATGTAACAGTTCAAGGCTTTACAAGCAAAAGTCTCGCAAAAGATTCGGAGCTTCAGAGCTGCTTCATTCTATGTGAACACTGACCTCTTGTGGACAAACTTTATTACTGCGACTTCTCATACACATGACTGAAGCATCAACTTATATATCTTTACTATATATATCTTTACTAGAAGCTTGTATCTTGTTAACACCAGACACTATAGCACAATATGTCAGACCGTTTCACCGTCTTGCCCTCTGTTCGCTTCTGTATACAGTAGCCTCCAGGAATTTCAGAACTGTAGACCCTTCAATGGGCCGCTCCTGACTGGAATGACCTTGTGCTCAATGTTATTATGCCCCTCTGCCCAAGGTCAGATACAGAACCCTTCGCCCGATGTCGGCGCCGCTCATAATGGAATTCACTCACTGCAGCCAATAAAAGCCAGTGTATTTACGAGGCAGGTCTCGCTCTCTCTCTTTCCCTTTTCCTGGGAGCCACGGGGGGGGGGGGGGGCAATGGGGCCCCTGGGACTGGGACACATCCTGGACCTTTCAGCTGTCCAGATGGGGACACTCTTTAAGGGCTGCAGGATCCCTGGTAATGCTGTCAGTGGCTAAAATTCTGTGCTTTAGGAGACGTAATGAAAATGTCCAACTGGATTTCTCTCTTTCACTGAGGAATTATTCACTTGTTAGAGAATCTGAAAAACTAACCGCCACAATGTTAATTTTGACATACAAACATATTCAAGCACGTCACAATAGCAAAATAGCAACCAAAAAAAGAAGTTCTAATGCCACGGAAACTAATTCTAAGGCTTAAAAGTTACAGGAAATGACTGCAGTACATCCAGAAAGCGGCTGCTTGAGTTCTGACTAGAACCAGGAAGTAAGACCACATTAGTCCAGTGCTCAGGTCTCTGCACTGGCTTCCTGTCGCTTAGAGCCATATGAACCATGTCCTCCTGCTGGTCCCAAAGTCAGGACCGGCGTTTCAGTTATACACAGCTAAAATCTGAATTTCCGGAGGATGTGAGACAGGCCTTTAGTCATCATGGCCTACCTGTAGTCTAATTGTCCAATTTCCAAAAATCTAACCAAAATGAAGAAAATAAACGGGATTAACACACACTGGGGGCGGGGGGGGGGGGGGGGGGGGGGGGGACAACTTCTAATCAACACACCAACGTCAGTTCCTCCTCTAATGGGACTACCGAAGATCTACAGTCTGACATTACGTTCCAGCCTGTCCCCATAACCCCGCAGATGACTTCCTCTTTAGAGCGCGGCCTTTTTATGGACACGGGAAGCCGACGCGCGCCATAAACAAAGCTCATAAAAACACAATGCGGATTTACGCCGCTCGTCGGAGAACCCCCCGGTATTATGGATATGATTTATATATGGCTGGTTTATGGCGGGGGGGACACATAGCAGTGACTAATGCGGAATCAATGTATTTTAGGGTTCATAAACAGGGTCGGAGGAGACCCGAGTGTTGACAGCCATTGTGGATGGTATTGATTTGAAGCGCTCAAATTAGGATCGAGTAGAGAGAGCAGATGGTGCGCGTGTGTCGCTGTTAGTTGCTTAAGGACTTTCAGTAAAAATCCATCCATCCATCCATCCATTTTCTTCCACTTGTCGGTTGCCGGGTCGTGGGGGCAGCTGTTGGAGCTGCCCAAATCACATTGCACCAGCCCCTATGGCTCCTCCTGCAGGTGGTGGGTCCACAGAAGGACGGCCTCATGGTTCTAACTGGGCCTGTTGGTCTCTCATAAGGGGCTTCTGAGTAAAAATAGTAAAAATGTTCAACACAATTGAAAATGTTCACCCTACCTGATACTCGGCTACCTGCCGAGAAAGAGTGAAAGTTGGATATGAAAAGGTCTACGAAAAGTGTAAACCCAAGAAAGAGCACAGGGCTAATTGTACATGCTAAACAAAGCCTGTGCTGTTTAATTTTTCCTCTCCTATCACTCTAAAGACTAAGTGCACACTCACTCAAACACACTCTCATTCATCTTGCCCTATTGTACATGTTTTTAGTGGTAGGGGAAACGGAGTACCCAGAGGAAACCTACGCAGACACGGGGAGAACATGCAAACTCCACACAGAAAGGCCCCGTCTAGGTGGGAATCGAACCCAGACCTTCTAGCTGTGAAGCACAAGCGCTAACTACCTATATCTACCGTACCGTGAGATGGTTGGAGAATTTGATCAGGCGCCTGACGATTAGATGAATTGCTAACTGAACTATCATTACTACTTTCAATGTGCTAGGAAAGACAAAGAAGCAAGCTAGGGCTGCACAATGATCCTTATCATAGCATTAGGTGATGTAATCTCCATATCGCAAGAGGCAACAGTTTGAATATAAAATCTTCCATCTGACAGAGCTACACATCATTTTAAAGGGGCTCTGTGGAGTTTGGAAGTTTTGTGCTCGCAATTGCCCCCTCAGGCCAAACGCGTAACTGCAGCCTCCATGATAAGCTCGTGCATGAGGCGCTCAGGCTTTACGAGCACCAGAAATAACAGTCCCGTCAATTTACAGATTTGCAGGCATGACTTAAACTGAGGTAAGAAACGTTACTGTTTTGTAAGATATTTAGACCAAATCAGTTTGAGTGAATGTTTTCCTAGATAAAATACTTGAGCAAATGCAGCAAAGTGAATCGAGTGAAGAAGCCAAGTAATACAACTCGTAAACTATATTGTAAATGGAACATGTCCACTTTTTGTAGTCGTTTCACTGCTTATAAATCCGTGAACAGTCAGGCTTATTTTGCGGCCAAGAAAAGCTAACATTAGCGACATTACTTTTGCCATTGTAAATACAGCCCCATTACCACTGTTACTACTCAAATGTTTTGTCGGACACCGTTGTTTTGAAAGCATCACCCCTTTTCCCCCATGTATTTAGTCATCTTTTCTTACCTTTCAAGCAAAAATAAGCTGCGGGTCTTTTGAGAGATTCTCTTTTCCGATGTTTACTCCAGTTCTTTGCCTACGCTGATCAGACTCGACTTTCGCCTTTTTGGTCACACTCGAATAAACTCTTCGTTTCTTTTCGTTATTTGGGGTCTGGGCTGGAGTTTCGATGGTGCTTGAAGCCGGTCTCCTCTTATTCTCCGCTAAATCCATCCCTCCGAAGTTACCACTCGCGCTGCAGCGTCAGTATAGAGGAGATACAGCTAACGCTACAGCTGAGCGTGCACGCGCATTACGCATTACGCTGTTTGCTTGTTCGACCCGAGCATAAACTATTTAAGTGACTTTACAGACATATAGAGGCAATCGCGGTGAAAAGGCCAGGGCTCATTCTACTCACCAGGGCATTGCTGGAGCATGTATGAGGAAGAAATTTTACATTTGTATACATTTATTTGTGGTTAAACGTATGTATAGTCCCTTTAACAACAAAGCCTTGAACAAAAACATGTGGTAAATTAAAAATGTGCAAACGTTTAAGTTTTTGTCAGGACTTTCCAGATTGAATTCCATTGTTGCCTTGATTAGGTCCTGATGTTCTTGTTTTGTTTTGACACTATTTGATGAAATTAAAAATAAAAACACAAATTGCTAACAATTTTTGTGCGAACATGCTGCATTGAAATGGCTCTGTAAAATGTCACAGATACAAAACCAGCTAGCCCGTCCAAATTCCAAACCCTTGTAGAAGTACTTACACTATACAGGGAGGCACTTTGTCCCCCAGTGGGCTGCAGGGCTCCCTCTCCTCCAGCTCGGGGCAGCCCGCTCCCTGTCCCACGGGGAACTGGGTGACCTTGCGGCTGCGGCTGCGCTCGCCCTTGGGTCCGTTGGGGTCGTAGCACTCTTTGGAACAGGCCGACCACTCCGACCACTCTGTCACCTCGCAGTCTTTGGACATGACGCAGGCCTGGTACGTGATGGGGACAGACGCCTCGGCGCAGAAGCTGCAGGAGAGGAAACGCAAAATTAGACGCTGGAGATGTTGGGATTCAAAGGTAAAATAGCCACAGTAAGAAAGATTAACTCTTCTGCTTCAAATTCAATCGCCAGACCTGTAAAAGCAATTCACCAAACTCCAAACTCACGCAACAGTCTAGCAATTCATCGTGGAAACAAACGATCGCTGGTTCCGGTCCAGTTTGAGCATAAACCGTCTGCTGTGTCTGAGACTTTTGAGAGACAAGGCCCAGGAACTGATCAAAACATGGTAGGGCATCTGGTTTAAACACTTGCTAAATCAGAAGGCGACTGAAAAGGAAATAACAACGAAATAACTAGCTCTAGAAAACTGATAGTTTGACACAAATCAAGTCTCTTGGTGGATAGAATGAGACTATCCACTCGAAGACAAAACACTTTTTCAGAAACACGGAGCCAGATCAGTAAATGTGAAGCCAGTCATGTGTGTAAAACCACTGCGATTCATCCACCAGGCCTATGTGTGGCGCTGTGACGCTGCAGTGGGTACTTGTCACCTGTGGCTCATTGTGGGGCAGAGGAGCGAAGTAAAACTCATTATAGGGAGGATCGCTGTTATTGTTTATTTCCGCGATTTTCACCGGATGTTTTGGTGACTGGTGGGCAAACAGCTGATTTTTCCGAGCTTGAAGAGCTGTTTATTTAAAATCACAGATCTTTTACAGCGCCGATCTTTTCACAGAAGCAATGCTCTCTTTGTGAACGTTGTTTTGACCCACCATATAACTATTATTATCTATTTAATACATTTGCGTTGCCCACCAGTGCCTCGGACGTGACGACACGGCGATCCCCCTAATAGGTCAGTAGATTATGATTAACAGACACTGGCACTGTCATTGTTTTAGTAAAAGATTAGACGTCGTAACAACAGAGCCACGTAAACTGTGTGTTCAGATCTTTACACTCTGGGACCTAGTTTGGAAAATGTTCGTTTACAGACCCCCAAAATGCCGGTTTCGTGTGGATGATACGCTGGATTGGTAAAATACTTTAGCATTTAGTCCTGAGCTTGACTTCGTGTGGACAGGGCCTGAGTGTACAGGTATGTGATTATATGTTAAAAATGGATTGATTGATTGAGCTGTTTATTTCAGCTGTTTACATTCATATTTTTTTACAGTAGTTAAACATTTCATCACAATAAGGCTCAAAAGGAGTAGGCTGAAGCAGAGCTTATGTGCGCCTACCCCTCATTCATCATTATTAATCACCCTCGTGCTATACACATTTATTTATTTTATTTTTTTCATTCAACAGCAAGACTATTCTGAATTATTTTTGTTTCCATATGCAAGTATACACACAGTAACATGCGTGCACTTGCCTATGAATTACACTCAGTTCTTCTTTCAGCGATACAACAAGATCATACTGACGTCATTGACATTTCACCGTACATTGTATATTACATAAAGGAAAGCACTGTACCCTTTAGGTATGACTCCTTTAAATCAGTATTTATTTACTGCTATTGGTAAAACAGTAATTCCCGACCTTTTATTGGTCTCCCGTACCCCTCGAGTAATATTTTTACAGAGTGATCGACGGAACTCCGATTATTTTGCATTTAGTAGAGTGTTGTGTTCAAATTGATGCAAAGTAATATTGGCTTATGACTCAGTTTCACCTTGAAACTAATTTCAAGTACCCTCTGCTAAGTGCTCCTGAACCCCCAGGGGTCCCCATACCCCTGATTAGGAAACATAAGACACAATGTTGAAATGAGTGAATTATTACTGTTGGGAGGCCCTGTAGGATTTTGGCATCGATATGGGGGCCACAATGCTCTAGACTTTGGGAAAGGCTTGACTCTAATGACTATAGCGACATACTTTCATTGTATATTGGAATAATGTTTTGGTGGGTTCAAGTACATGGCGAAAAGTGAGAATATATAAAGGACAGATGTAAAAAAGTAATTGTTTAGATAAAGAATAAGAATGACAAACTCAAATTCTCTTTCTCAGTCATCACACGTAACATTTCTTGGTAAATATATTTTACTGCCGAGAATGTTCAAAGCCGGTCTTCCTCGTTTCCAAGCCAAGAATTACAGTCTATTTTCTGCCTTAAATAATGTTCCAAAAAAACGTCCCACTGAGCATGTCGCCGAACAGATGACGCTCTCATCACGTCGTAAAGAACATATTTGGGATTTAGCTGAAAAGAAAATCCGCTGCACTGCATTAACATTTGAATTATAATATGCGGGGATGATTTATTAATAGTCACTGGTCAAAGTCTCGGTTAGAAACCTCCCAATGTGGGTAAAACATCCTCAAATATTGATAGAAAAAGGAATGCATATTAATGATGACCTCTCATACAGTACGTCTCCAAAGGACGTGCGGTGATGAGGTGTCTGAGGATTAGTCGAAGGTAGTTGGTCAGAAAAGAAAACGATTTCAGATTATTGGCATTGAGGGGGAGAGACCGGATATTGAGCGATCAAACTAATTCCGAGTCGTTCTGACCTTTTCCTTCTCATGAAAGTTGCCAAATATGAAGCTATAATGTACTGATTGAGGAGCACAATCTATTTCTTGGATTTTAGCAAAGAAGGTGCATTCTAAAAACCTTCAAATCGACTGTAACCAAAGGCTGTTCAGTTACTCCCCAACACTGTGCGTGTGCGACTCACACCGACCTATTGTCTTGTACACCACTTTGTGATTTTATCTGTGAAAAGTGCTTTAGAAATAAGACGCTCCAGCTTTTTGGACAGAAAGCAGGAGAGGCTGGCTGGCCAGGCTAGTCAAAAGTAAGCCTGGTTAAACACATGGGTCTATTTATTCCACATACTTCTTGTTTACACTAAAAAAGTTACACTATTTCAGTGGTTGAAGAAGTACTCAATATTCTTACTTAAGTAAAAGTGCAGATACAGGACCAAAAATGTACTGAAGTAAAAGTAAAAATATCTGATAAGATGTTTACTTAAAGCAGTACTAAGTAACGTGTTTACCTTAATAAATCCTTTCCGTAGTCCCTCTGGGGTAACACAAGTGTTAATGGGATGATTGGGGGGTCTTTCATCTCCCCCTGGTGTCTCTGGCCAGAAAACCACAATTGCAACATGACTGCCTCCGGGTCGGAGTCACCAATACACACTAATGGAATCACAAAGAAGAAGCTAACAGGCTAATGGGAAAGCTAACTGCGGGCTAGCGCCACTTAAACAGTATTTACAGACAAGTTTGAGTGGAAAAAAAATTATCTCCATTGTGTAATTGGATGTACAATATCCCTCTGTCCCTTTGTCTTTTCTGTCAGCGTAGTGTTTACTCTCACGGACAATTAATGAGGAAAAAAAACGCAACATGCTACGAATCAAACGAGGTCTAAATGAGTAAACCACTAACTCAGGTCAGGAGTGTAAACAGGAACTAAACCAGATCTAAACAAGGTCTAAAGGAGTAAACCACTAAACAAGTCTAAGGACTAAACCAGTTCATCGTAGAGAAAATAAAATACTTTTACTTTAAAAAGATTTTTAAAAAAACAATTAAAAAAATGTAGTGGAGAAGAAAGTACAGATACAGGCTCTAAAATGTAGTAAAGTAAAGTAAAGGTAAAAAGTATTCATCATAAAATGTACTTAAGTAAAGTAAAAACACCTATAATTTGTACTTTTTACTTGTACTTGTACTTTTTTACTTTCCACCACTTGCACTATTTAAGGTTTTTGTTCCAGGCTGGAGTCAAAGTGATACATAGGGCAACGCATCATACTAGCGGGTGTGGCCCAGCACGGGGAAAGGAAGATATTCACTACTTTTTAAACGTTTTCAGGTGGACTATGAGCATATTTCTCACACACAACTGAAGTCAAAATCGGGTCATTATGAATGTTCTTACTGAGCAGATTGTCCACTGGAAGTGTAAAAAACCTGGCACTCGAAATTAGCGGTTAGCATGACACTAAAGTTAGAATACTCCGTAATTTGTTTTGGGCTGTTGAACGACTTGCCTTCCCTCCACGTCTATGTATCTTTATTTGCCAGATACTTGTTTAATATTTAATATTTAAATATGCCTTAAGGTACATTAAAAGGAATGAGAATCGCTTAAGATCAGAGTCCCTTGCGTGTAAACTCCATAACAACTCGTACACTGACTTTTGGAAAGAGATCAGAAAGTTAAACAGTAGCAGCGCTTCTCTTCCTTCTAATATTGATGGGACAACTGGTTCTGATAATATCTGCCAGCCTTGGCGGAATTATAATAATAAATTGTTTAATTGCTTAAAGAGTAACGTGGCCTTTGGAATTTGATGAAGGAACTCCACAGGAGGTTTTTGAGGAAGTGTCCAAATTGAAGCATAACAAGTCTTGTGGACCAGATAAATTAACTTCAGAACATCTCAAATTTGCAAGCAGAAAACTGTATCTCTTGTTGGCTATTTGCTTTACTGGGTTTATGGTACATGGCATCTTGCCTGAGTCCCTATTATCTGTTTTACTTGTCCCAGTGATTAAAGACAAAGCTGGTAAAGTAAGCAGTATGGACAACTATCGGCCCATAGCCATGGCCAGCTCTGTTTCAAAACTGCTCGGGAGGGTAATTCTGAACAGACTTAGCCATTATACAGACTCTGGTGTGTCCTGAGATCAGCTCAATGAGATTCATGTAAAAAATGTGGAATCATTGGCGCTCATGTCTTTATGTGAGTGGCAGCTAGAGTATTGCTGGTACCTTGTTCTGTTGCTGCAATTATTTGCAGTATTTTAATATTTTTCTACCTTCTTTTATTTTTTAACATAAATATGGATCATGTGTCCTCACTTGTGTCCTTAATAAAGATTGAATGAATGAATGAATTATTCAGCATAGAGGTGGAGTAATGGGGAGAAAGTGTTTTTTTTCCCTCTGGCAGCTTCGAACATGACCATTTATACACATTTGTTTTACATTCAACACAAAAAGGCGAGTACTGAGGGTAAACCTCCTGCATAATACGTACAATTCTGTCCCCGTTCTCCCTGAGGCTGTTCACCGTAAACATTTTCTCAGCACACATAAAGGCATTTTCCATTCCTCTCTATAATCCAAGAAGTTTGTGTCCACCCAAACTCGTCGACTTCTCAAACTCCCAAAGGCTTTGCAGTGCCTCCTCTCTTTCCAAAACGCCTTTAAACACTGAAGCTGGCCTGAACAAACAAACCGTACGTTTTTGGAATAATGATGGACCTCTAACTTCGCAGAGCTTTTTAACTCACATTTGCTGGCACCGTTTTGCCGCATTCCCTGCCCCTGATAGAAGCATCGCAGTGGGGTGTTACCCATTTATAATCCAGCCTGTTACGGATAAGGTAGCATGTGATGTGGAAGCGCTCACGCTGGGATCTTGTTTGGACAGGATGCCGCCGCCGTATTTGTAGTTAGCCGCATGGAGTCTGATATTTATACGTGCTTTGATTGCGGGACTGTCAACATATTATTGTTATGCATTTGGAGATGTGATTTCAAAGCTTCATCATTTAAAGCATTCACAGTGGGACAATTCGAACACATAAACCAAGTCCAAATTACAAAAGAATAGATAAATTACCAACACATTTAGATAACAAGCATTTTGTTGTGTCCTTGAGCAAGGCACTTGACGAACAGCAACTTCACTCTCTCTTGGTACAGCGGCGTTTTTTGCTTTTTCTTGCAAACTGCATTTGTAGTTCCTGTGTTTTTGTGAGGTTCAGTGGATTTTTTTTACTGCAGCCATGGAGGACCCAGCTACCTTATGAGCTAAAGACATTTGAGACCTACAAATGTCTTCTTCTGAAACACTGAAGATCCATCAAGAGTCCCCCACACCTGCAGCACAGTGGAGGCGTCACAAGAGGCGCTACAGGAAACAAAAAAGGGACAAACAAGGAGGAATCCGGGCAAGACTCGCAGCTAACGCCCAGCTCACATTAAATCCGGTTAAGGTCCAGTACGGCCTCCGCGATCTTAGAAAGTCATTTGCGAAGTCCGAGTCTGGTTACCGAGGCCGTCCGGCGGCAACGGAAAGAATCCGCAAGAAGTCTATTTTTGCCAGAGTCCGGAGCCCTGTGAGGAAAGAAGATCCGTGTATTTCAAAATAAAATCTGTCTGCTCACAACTTATCCGGTCTCATTTATCACCTTTACATGCGCGTAACGTCGGAAATGTAAACATTTCTCCATTACCAGTGACACAGGGGCACTAGTGTGTTTCAAAGCATCCACTTCACTGGGGAGAGTCGTTGTACTGGCAAATACGGACAAAAACTACCTATATATGGGGCTACTTATGACGTGAACTTGCAGCAAGACCGAAACTCACGTGCACTTCTGTTCTCGTGAGGGCCATTTCTGTGCCTGGTGCAGCGTCTGGAGCCGGAGCTGGCAGCCGGACTCCACAGTGAGTGGTAGTTTGGGGCAAACCCGGACCGGAGTTAATGTGAGCCGGGGGTTAGACACACAAATGTTTGTTCACTGGAGAATAAGACAGATTATATTCATCTGCTACGCTCTTCCCAGATGATGACGAAAGACTGTTGTGGACCGGAGGGAGCTGCACAGGAGGAAGAGGAAGGAGGAGCTGGAGCTGGCCAGTGCAGGACACCACGCTCTGAAACGGGGACAAACCCAGGAGGCGGTGCACCGTTTCAGAGGATCCAAGGAGCACTGAGTGTAGGTGTCCCCTACCTCCAAAAACATGCTGGTCAGGTTGGCCCACAGTGGAGGCACGGCTTAGTCGCAGGGACTCAGGACTAACACCTGAACGCAATTTTAACAAAAAAGCACTTACATACTTCACACCGATCTCGAGTGACTATGACTGTGTTGCATGAATGAGTTATTGGTGGTGAAGAAGTAGTTTGCCCCTGAATGTGGAGAGTGAATTTGTGCTGCGGAAACCAGTGACGGGGATATTCACACTTCAGAGTGCTCCAGCTAAAATGTAGCATTTATTTAGCTGCTAAATAAATGCTAGTGTTACCAGGGAACATATTTTGACCCAGGGGCCACTTTGTTTTGTTTTTTACACTCTCCAGCAGGGGCGGGTCTATCACAGTTTAGGAACTGTGAGATAAATACGAGAGACAGTATTTGCATTAACCAGGGATTCTCATTTTTTTGCCCTGGGACCCCACTGTAAAGAACTAATTAGTAATATACTGTAATAGCTAGCACAAAAACATTTAAAATCTGTTTTAGTACGATCGCAATTCACAAATCCATCCTGTTTTCAGTTAAGAATTATGTTTTTATACACTATACACTTTTAAAAATATACATTTTGTAAATCTTGAAATCATCTAGGGACCCCCAGCTCAGTGCCCGTGACCCCCACTTTGGGAACCACTGACCTAAACTACTGTGCATGAAAAACAAGCGTGTGGGGCAGGCTTTAAATTCTTAAATCTACTTCAGAACATGCTAAATGCAGAAAGTTTTCTCACTCACACGAACTTCTCCGTGTTGTTGGCTGCCACTACTGTAGTCCATCATCCTTAAACCACCCTGATAATCCCTGACTTGACTTTGGTTTATTGATTTGAACAGGCACGGTTTACAATGTAAAGCTCAGACAGGCGAGACGTATAGCACCAGGTTGTAGCACCTGTGCTAATTTCCACCTGCAGTCCCCGGGCAGGCTGGTGCACACTGGTGTTAAAAATACATTTCTACCATCAGCATGAACCCATAACACACACATGCTTATTCATTCATCCCTATAAGTGCTGCTCTGCAAACACGCTCTCACTTACATACACATGAATTAGATCACATCGTGGGAGCAGGTTGGATTTTAAAAAAAGCCATTGTTTAGCCTGGCGTAAATAAAAAAGTTTGAAGTGTGATGGCCACGCATGGGAACGCAGAGCTGCCAAACGCTGTTCTGCATTTACAAATCCTGGTTCGCAATTAGTAACTGAGAGTTTGAGCAATGTTCCTTAGTTGGCGGTCAGAAATTTCCCAATTGCCTGGAACGCAGCACAATGCCAGTCCACTTTGAGAAGCCTGTAAAATACATCCAAGGCACTACAGTTGCAATAACGCCAAATAACTTTGAGACACTGAAGGTAAAACTCTTCTTTTTTTTTTCCAGGTTTGGACCAATTTGATCTCTTAACATTAAAAACTTTCACCTGGAAACCAAAAGATAAATACCTAATCTTCACAATAACATGTTACTATTGCCCTGATTCATTGTTGCATAGATTTATTTGGGAAATTGTAATTTCAAGGGCCAGTTTATCAAAATGCATTTTTTTTCACACTAATAATAATTTATCTCCACATACGTTGCACCTACAGCCTGATTTATTGAATTCTGGATTTTGAAAAACAATTTGAAATTTGAATACAGATTTCCCCACAAATTATCCAAAATCCCCTTGTTGTTGTAATTTTTTTTGTCAACAAAATAAATCCATACATTTAAGCTCAATCCAGTATTTATTTAAATTGTGTGCATTTTTAGGCATCAAATTCCTTATTTTTATATGAAAAAATAAAATGACAGAATACTTGCAATACATTTTATTGTCATATTTATGCCAGTAATCTACAGCAAAAGCTTCAAATTGATATTTCTAAATTGAAAAGGTTTCCCTATTTACCTGCGGTTTTTCGAACTTGCAAAACCTTTGAAAAAAACATACCTTTTTGAGGACAATCATTTTTGAATGCATGTGTAAAGACAATGAGAGACTGAATGTAGAGCCTCTTCCCACACACACACACACACATAGCACTGGTAGTGGATAATTAGCCTGCTCATCCCGTTTTAAACTGGGAATGCCCTCACTCATGCCCCAGACAGTAAATAAACTTGATCCTGGTTCACTTCCAACAGTCATGCAGCCGGCGCTCGGCCATAATCCTCTTTAAACTCTCCCTCCGCCATCTGTGATCATCCCGCCCCCCACCCAAAAATAAATAAATAAATAAAAATCACTAACTACACTCCGAAGCGCACATGAATCCCTATGCAAACGTTAATATAGCATTTAGGCAATCATTGATGAAGTTGACCCCGTCTCCCATATCAGAGGAGGACTTGCGGTCATGGTTGTGGGTGGTTGGGGGTAGTGGCCTCTATCACAGAGACAGAATGAGGCCAGTCATGTGGACACACAGCCCAGTGCCCCCCAGCGCCGCATGAAGAATGGTCGTGTTGTGATGAAGCGGGTCTGTGTGGAAAAAATAATGTTCAGCTGTGGCATATTTGTCCAGATCACTGGGTCTCAAACTGTGAAGTAGGTACGAACAGGGCTCTACCAGGGCCGGCTCTAGCCAATGTAAGGTGCCTGTGTGAGATTGGGCTTTTAGTCATGTGGTTGTCTTGATTTTGCAAATATTATTGTCGTTTGAAAATTCAACACACTTCAGAAAATGTCCTCCGTGTGCAGCGGTTTACCCATAATTTTGCTCAGCATGGATTATTCGTGAGATCTTTTAGTCCATCTTAAAATTCGCCGCTTTATTTGACCAACAGTGTGGCAGTTTGGCCGTGAGTGGACGGGTTTGTCGACAACAACATGCACTTCTGGATACTAATTCACAACACGCTGGCAACAACAAGAGGTTAGACGTGCGTACAGTAGGTTGCAGATGCAATAGACACTTAAAAAAAACGTGGTCAATTGAGTGTTTGTTGCTTAGCTAGGTTCTGAGACTTGGCTGTGATTGGCTAAAATTAGTATGTCATCATTCCTCTTCATGAACAATTTGAATCGGAGGCTATGCAGATGGATGTTACAGTGCTAATGTAGTTTGTGATGTAACAGGCACAGCAGGCTAATCCGGAAACTTGGACCAAGACCGTTGCTACAGATCTGAAGTTGGGTCCCTGGACGCCAACTTCAGCTGGGTCAAATGCTGAGGACAAATCTTTCCTCAAGGATGATAAAGTCTACAGTACAAATGCAGCTAAAAAAATCAAAATATGAATGACTTCAAGTATTCTCAGTGGTTTCCAAAGTGTGGGTCGTGGGACACTAGAGTGGAGGTCACAAGATGATTTTGAAACAGTATTTTTTTTACATTGAATTTGATGTATTTTAGATTGAAAACAGCATTATTTTAGGGAATTTAAGCCAAATATCAAAATACAGTATCCAGAATAGCATCATTTAACCAAATATTTTAAATGTTTTGCACCTCAAATTATTATAAATGCTAATTACATTTTACAGAACGGGGTCCCCGAATTGTTGGTTGAGTTATTCTGGGGGTCGCGGCCTGAAAAGTTTGGAAACCCCTGCTCTAGAGCAGCTCATCGCGGCCTCGTAAATCTCCTGGGCCCCCCCAATGATAAGAATTTACTCTATATACAGGAATTTGTAATCATTTTCCAGCTATAATTACATCAATAACAACATCTACAGTACAATGACTGTAGCTAAAAAACGGATATAATGAATGAATGAATGATTGAAGAACTCTTGTAGATAAGCTTTGTAGTACACCACCACTTTAGGAACCACTGCTCTAGAGTCTACAAGTGCCACTATGTAGGCAGCAAGAGGCAAACATGATGTGGATGAGTCACTAATTAAAACCGACAGCGATTTTCTCCCAACCCCTGGCATCATAAATTCCGAATAAATACATATAAACATTTATTTATTGATTTAACGTCACACAACCGGTTCTGAGCATCAACAAAACAATCCTGCTAGGGTTTGGATTGATGGGAATATAAAGGTCCTCTGAGTAAACACACTGCTGAAATCTTTAAATGGAGAATTATTATTGGGCTGGAAAGTGCATTTGACTGTAACGAGTTCTGACAGGCCAATGAGTGTAACAGACAGTCAAAGCAGGGATAGTTTGCTACTGCTGGAAAACACCCAAAGAAATAAACAGAGTACTCAAAAGTAATTATAGTCACGACTGGCAAAGCAGATCATTTTCTTAGCAAGGTCCTGTCATTTTTGTATATTGATATTATGGGCCAGTGCTGGGAAAAAGCAGAAATGTTCTCCTACAGTTTGACAGGGTACATCGTGTGGGTAACTACCAGCGAGTGCCTGTAGTGGCTCAAGGGAATTGGAGGCTAAATGTCATCAGCGCATTAAGTCCCTGTTTTTCTCTCACCCACAACGCTACATAGCCCCCATTAAACTGCTTTTCACAATCCCAGAATACACAGTAATGTGACTTATTCTGACAGGAAAGCGCAAATCCAGAAGCCAACAACATGAAAGCTTATGCCCGGACGTAAACTGTACGCCATTAAGCCCGCAGTTCCCAACCCACCTCAAATTCCAAAATCTCCTTTGGTTCCAGAAGTACTTTTTCCATTCATTTCCGAGTTGAAAAGACTGATGTGGTATCTCATGACTGTAATACACACAGCTTTAATTACAACAGTTAACTCAAACCTTTGAAAAGATAAAGGTATACCATTTCAGACAGCCGATAGAGAAGATGAACTAGAATTTTACTTTTGGAACCACAGCACTTTGGATTATTGTGCACCATTTACGATATGACGAACTGTCAACAGCACTGCCTTCTTCAATACAAACTGATATGGAAAGACATTATATGGACTAATAAAAATGACTACTGTAAAGACTTAGTACCTGAGCGCCTCCACCGTGCCGCTCTTGTGCACGCAGTTGACCTCCCTGGTCTGGTAGCCGATCTGCAGGGCCCAGGACTTGCCTCCGGGCCGGTTCTGCCTGTTCCTTGTCCTCTTCTTCTTGATCAGCTCTGCGGTCTCAGGATCCTTCATTTTCCCCTTATCTCTCAGCCTCTCCTGTGCCCGCACCCTCATTTTCTCTCGCTTCTCCTTGTTCTTAGCCTTCTTGGCCTTCCTTTTGGCCTTGTCTGCCTGGCGGGACGGCCTATCGGGGTTCCTGTTGGCTTTGGCGAGCTTCCTCCTCGTCTTGTCTTTCTTAGCTTTGAGTTTGCCTCCTTCTTTGGGGCGTTTCTCCAGTTCTTTTTCTTCTTTGTCAGATTCCAGTTTTGGGTCTTCCTCCTTGGTTGGTAGCTCATCCTTTTTGGGGTAGTTTCACTTGCTTTCAACACTTTATCTGTTGCTTTTGGAGGTTTGGCCTCATCTTTCGCGAGTTTCTCCTTCTTGCCTTGCTTGTCTTTGTTCTTAGGTCTGTCATCACCTCTTGGAAGCTTGCCGCCTTCCTTGTCACCGCCTTTGCTTGATCTATCCCTGGTTGATCTATCGGCATCTCGCTTTGGTGCATTGCCCGCTTGCCTGGCTTGCCTTGGAAGTGGCACTGAACAAGGTCCCCAAGGCCCTACCCGCACGCTGTAGAGGCTCTCCTCTCCAGCACAGAGACCGAGATGGCACGTATGGAATTCCGTGAGATTGGGGCAAGCCGAGCCACCAAACAGCGGAGGCGCCAGAACGGAACGGATTCGATTTTGAAGACCCATTCCGCAAGTTTTGGAACAACTCGTCCAAGGGCTGAATTCGGAAACAACGCAATCCCGCGGGCAAGGGATGAGACAAGCTTGTTCAAGACGTGGTTTAGGCTCGAAATATTCGCAAATGGCGTCTTCCGCCGGCTCGCCGTTTGCTTTTTGTACGCAGCCCACTTCGCGAGTCTGGATGCCCTCCTCTGCCCGGGTGCAAATGGCCGGTCGCTGAACCCCGGAATTTCGCATGGAGATGGGGACACATTGGTTCCATGCCCCGAGTTGCCAGTCGTACATTTCCTTGTGCCAGTCGCACACCCTGAAGCAGCGCTGTTGGTTGTCGGGCCGCTGGGACTGGTCGCAGTTGGTGTGTAGGGTGGTCCAGCCTTCAGAATGGGCACACCATACCGCCCGGCTCTGGCTGCCCCCAGGACCGCACTCGCTACCCATGCAGCGTCCCCATGGACCTGTCGGAAAGAGAAGAAAACAGGCAAGACCAGCGTTAATTGTATGTGTCATGGTGATACTTTTGCTGGCTAAAACAGTAGTAGTTCATGATGCATAAATCCAGATATTATTGTTGACAAGAACAAGTTTAACAAAGAGGAACAGAAGGGATACATTAAAACAAGATGCAAACTCCCGATGAAGCAGTTTGAATTTACTTTCTACCTGTTCAATAAAACGCTGCAAGCCAAACAAATTCAACACCCCTCAGGACATCAAGATATGCAATTTGAATTTATAATACTGTTTTGATTAAAAGTACAAATCAATCAGTCAACTAAATCCTTTTGTCAACAAGAAGTGCCTAAACAGAAACAACATTTTGAATGAAAAATAATGGGTGATATGCCAAAAACTATATATGATGATTTTTGCATAGCACAGATCACAATTTGAATTTGATCATTATTCATGTACATTGCGTGTCTTTCTATTGGTGTAAGATGTAACTAAAGTTATCAGCCTGTCACTCGCTCAAAGCATGAAAAAACATCTCAACAACAATATCACCAAATAGCAGAGTTCAGAACGATTTGATCTTTATCCCACCCTTACATACAATATATTGAAACATACAGTACATTGACGAAGTAGACGCAATATGAACCCTCGATGAACCCTTTTCGTATAACCTTTCACTAGTGCAAGATAATCCTGTTTTGAACCATTGAGCAGAGGATTAAAGAGGATCCATTTAGACAAACAATCACCTTCAGATTTGCAACCCCACTATCAATGGCGTGTTAGTTATGGTCCTAAAGTGCACCTAAAGACATTTCTATAACCAAGGAGGCGAACCAAGTACTTGCCCACACGCGCTGCGCTTAATCACCTTCTTTCATTATGCCGATTGATCCTCCGGTGGATTTACGGGAGTACAATTATAGCTATGGCCCTACATTGACACAGCGAGAGTGTGAAAGACCCTGTTAGAAGCACGGCGAGCGCAGAATGAACAGCTGCAGGGATCGATCAATGAAGGAAATTAGCTCAAGTGACAAATGGTTTGGTTTTCAAGTGTGCTACAATGCTAAGCGCTACTGGGGGGGTTTGCATAACGATCATTGGTGCCTTAAAGGGACAAGGTAAGTGTTTTGCGAATGTTGATGTGCTATTGCATACATTTGTTAAATATTGACTGTTGAGGAGGTTTGGTGAAGGACATGGGAGCAACACAACTGAGGCATGGTTTGATTAAATACAATAGGAAGCTTGTTATTTAATACGTATGGCAAAGGTCAGGTTATTTAGATTAATTTAGATTCTCATTAGTAGCAGAAGAAGCAGTCGTATTACGGCATAGTGACTCAGACGTTTAGCGCTCTGGCCTTACAGGAAGAAGCTCCTGGGTTGATTCCCAGGCCAGTTGGAGCTTTTCTGGGTGGAGTTCAATGACCGCTAGCTGCTCTGCTTTATGACCGCAACACTGGAGGCCGCCATTGCTCCGCCATTGCTGTAGTACCTCCATATCATCGCTAGGCCCCCATTGAAAAGCATTGGACTTCAGACACGTTAAAAACAACTTTAACGCCTGGTTTCTATTTTTTTAACACTTTCTACGGCTACATATTCCTCCTGAGATAACGCTGGGTTAGTCACAAAAAAAGAAACCAGGCTGTTTTTTTTTTTTTATCTCCTACTTAATGGAGGTCGGACTGTTAGCATTGGAGCTGCGTGAGCTACACGTCACGCAAGGGCCGAGTCTACAGTGAAGATCCCGCCCTTATGCCCTTATTAGGAACATGCTTCGTCAGAGCTGGGGAGGAGGAGTCTGTAAATCCGCCATGAATTCCCCCTCGAGCGTGGGGTCATTATGGTAAACGGGAAGGAGTGAGGAGGAGTTGTCTATTCTTTTTAACGGTCTATAGTGGAGTTTGTTCTCTTCAAGTCTGCATAGATGTGCATCTATCTGAACTATTTTCATTCTAGGTGGCAGATGCTAGAAAGTTTGTTCATCTATGAACTGGCTGGCCTGGGCTTATTCTGCATAGGCATCCAGGTGCTCCAGTTTCCTCTGCTACAAAAAACAACAATAGGGTTTTCATGGGACCAAGACAAATTTGTGACATGTTTACATGTGGTAGTTCCATGTAGTATGCAGAGTTTTAGGCTATCTAATAGTGTAACTTATAGATAGCCCTTGCTACCATGAAAGGTTTTTTACTTTTCTTGCCAATTACAGAATCACATCAATTATTATGACAAAAGTTGTTCCTCTGAGACCAGAAATATTTTGGATTCATAGATACCATTATTCTAAAAATAATGGTATCTATGAATACCATTATTCAGATAACGAATCCCATCGCGTCTAAACCAAATCTCTCATGCTTTCCCAAATACCTGATAAAATGCAATGAACACATCAGCACATGCAGCAGTGTTAGCTTCCAGCTGCAGACACGAGGCCCCGAATCAATAGCAATCAATATGAGAGAGCGAGAAACTGGCCTGGACGGAGGAGACAGCTGCCATGACAGCTCTGGTGTCACTAACCATCTGCCCTATACTCCCAGTGAGAAAGTAAATCACTCCACAGCAATAGCATAAGGCAGTCATATAATGCGGCAATTAATGTTCCGTGTAGGGCTATGTGGCGGCGGAGATGGAGGGGTCAGCCACGGAAAACAAAAGTGAATTGATTTTATAATTAAGGCAGAGACAAAGGCGAGAGTGGTGTGGACAAAGGGCCACAAGGTACGTGGTTAATTCTCTATTTGTATTCAGAAATGCAATGTTTACAAGAGTGTTAGCGCCTTGGTACGTAAGCTAGTGTTTGTCTTGGGCTTGAGTAGCATAACATGGAGAGTGAAAATGAAGTAAATATCAATGGCTTGGAATTGTTTGGGACTTTACAATCAGGCTGAATGACAGAAATAGAGGGTTGATGAACATAAGTCAACACAAAACAATACATTTAAATGTGCAAACAGAGAAATGTAAATGTGCAAACAAGGTTCACAGGGTTGTAAGAAAATTTGGTTGAATCAAACATGTTACACTGTGTTCTGGCATTGTTTTATGAAGTGAACAGCCTTGAAAACCACTTAGGTTAAAATCGCATACGATTATCCTAGAGGCTTTCCAAAAAAAAAAGTGATTATATTACAAAGCATAAAGCACGACAAAGGCTTAGTACTAAGTGGTAACAACTAATCTCAAGAAAATCTGAAAGAGGGGGGTTGTTTGTAGAGCGCCTTTCACAAACATACAGTATCTCATTAGATTCCATCACTCTTATCAATACGTACAGCATTTTCCAACTGAAAAGACAACTTAAATCTGGGGTATCTGATTTTTCCCAAACAAACTTTGACATTTTTTTATTTGGCCCAAACTTGTTTCTAGCACTCACAATCCCTCCTGCATGTCCGAATTGTTCAAGCAAATTGTTTTTATGCATGTTTCACGCCCGTGTACAGCTTTGAGCAGTGGAAAAGGGGTGACCACCCCTAGAAAAATACCACTCATTTAGAGTGGTATTTCTATCTTCTATCGCTCAATAAATAATTAGGTGAAGACAATTTAACAGATCTGTTTTTTTGCTGTGTTTACAACTCACTCTGAGGTGGTAAAAACAAATTTTCAACAACAAAAAGTCAGGTACCCCAGGTTTAAAAGAATGGAAAATTTACTCTCGTATAAACCAGAACAGGTATCGCGGTTGGCTGCACTGGATCTTAGAATGAGGAAATAACATAAGAGATCTTTACATTGGCATTAATACCAGAGGTCGACCAATATATCGGCCGGCCGATGTTTTTTTTTAAATGTTTTTTTACAATTTTGACTATCGGCCTAGCGCCGATAAAAAGTGGATATCTCCAGGACCGAAAGTGATAGAGCGAAGTCAGGGCTTTAAAATGTGTTCTTCCACAACTTCCAAGGCCTCAGGGAACAGAAAAATATCGCAATGAAAATTGGTTAGCTACAAGTTTGTTAAACACAAGTTTCACGAAACCTCAATCAATATGGACATGGTCATTTTGAAGCGCAGAACCTGGAGAATTCAATCGCTAGTTTTAACCTCCGCAATATTGTATTTTTGATCGCCGCGCAAAATGCCGCTGTTGGCAACAGCATGCTAATGCTAACGGCAGCATGCTAATGCAAACAGCAGCATGCTAATTCCAACGGCAACTAATCAATGCTGAGACAGTAACTATGATTGAATCACCTAAAATCGACCACTGCCGGAGTGGCCAAGTACAGTATTTATGTTTTTACAGGATTATAGACCACACATTTGGTATAATCAGCCAAAAACATCGGTCAAAAATATCGGCCATGCATATCGGCATCAGCCAATAAAAATAGCAAAATAATCGGCATCAGCCTTAGAAAAACCATATTGGTCGACCTCTAATTAATACAACATGTTTTACCAAAAAGTTCCATTGAAATCAGTTTGAACTGGAACTTATTGTTTCCTCCTTATACAGAGTCTTAATAGCTGTAGTCACGGGACAAAGATAAAAACAAGCACACTCAACTTAATTTACAAATTAATGTATACTGTCACCAAACATACGGTACATGCCTGTGGGAAAAAGTCGATGTACCAGAAGAGAACATATGACAACACAGGAAGGATATGTGCTTGATGTAACACACCCACAATCCTTTGCACCTGCCTATTGAATACTTTAGCTTGTAGTTAGTATTACTATCAAAGCCATTGCATAAGAAACCCCTTTTGTTTGGCCTCCTTTTAAATCTCAGGGTGCTTATTGTCCATTCCAGGCAGGTGTCCAGATCCAGTTGTAGCAAAAGGCTCGGTTATCAGAAGTCCCGGGGAGGGGAGGTTGTACGCATGCTGCCCTACATGTTGATCCCCACAGAGCGGAGCCGGGAGGCAGAGGGCACTGTGCCAGCGCGCTCTCCTATCCAGCTGGGATGTCACACTTCACTGCGCCCACCACGCCTTTTTTTTTTTTTTTTTTTGCTTTACTACAGCCACCGGTCAGTGCATTGAAAGACTTGAAATTCTCTGCATTCATCATACAGTGCTGAGGGAAAACTTACTTACTTCAAGCTACTCATTATTAATCGTGACAATCTCGTCTTTCTCCAGGGGGTTTTTCCCAGTGGGATCCTACTTGTGGTACAGTATTTACTGGGCACGCTGCCATGTAACCATGCATCAGTGTAAGCAGCCTGGTGGCAGTTTCTATACGCTGCTGTTTTCTTGAGAATGCGCCAAGTTCCAGTTACAATATCAAACAGTATATTTCACATTTATTCCAGCAAAGAATAAATCACTTAAGTTGATCCCGTCGCTCCTTCTTTCTTTTAGATCTTTCATCATTTTCACATTATTTCAGTTTTAGGATGTTACAATCACAACGTGTCACTCAAATGCAGAAGGCAAGGCAACTTTATTTATACCGCGCATTTCGTACACAAGGCAACTTAATGCGCCTTACAAAGAAGCTATGCGAAATTACAATCAGGTTAAGTTAAGGCAAAGCACATTTATAGAAACATCAAGACATGGGAAATACACGATGACTGGCCATTGACCAGGGGGTGGGGCTAAAGAAACGTGTTGAGGCAGACGCAGAACGACGGGGGTGTGGTTAGGGAGGGGGTATGTGTGTGTGGTTATTTACAGTCTGAAAGTCAGTGTTGTGCAAAATATGACCCAGAGAGCTCAGTCCTTATCAGGTTTAGCTCCGTGGCTTGGCCTTGAAGGGAAGTGTTGACAGCGTAGGAGAAATAAGAGGTCCAGCTGCGTTTTCCATCGACTAACCTAGTTAGATGTCTTCTAATCTGTCAAACCTATTAACCTTGTAGTTGAGGACCCTATGAGCATATTCTGAAATGAAAGTTATGCTTGTATTAGTTTAGAAAATATTTCTTTTTCTCTGATAATGTGCAGTGTGAACTCAATCTTGGCTTAAAACAGTTTCTCTCAACTGGTAAAGTCTTGAAGAAACCGTCATCACCCTAGAATGAGAATATAATGTGTCCTACAGTATATGATCTAAAATAGCATATTTTTTCCACCAACTATTTTTGAATAAGCATTGAAAAATCGTATTCAGTCATAATCTTGACATCAGTCATTTAAACACACGGAGAAAGTTTTCACACTTTTTCAGGTGATAAATATGGAAAGAAATGTCTCCTATAAGGCCATGTGAGTCTTGACACAGTGAAAACCTTTGGGTCCCGACGAACCATTTGAGGACCATTAACTTGTAACATACAAATACAATCAAGATTTAAAATGCTTGTCCAAAATAATAAATAGCAAATTTGGCACGTTTTCAATCCCGACCTACAGCATCTTCGTATATTTGACCTACAGCGTGTTCGTATATATTTAACGTTTGGCTTGTGGATCCATTCCAACCTTGACCAGCCACTTCTCTCACTTCATTTCATCTCCCCCACACTTCCTACCACAAACAAACTCCAACTCCATTCATGCCAAAAACTGCCTCGCGTCTAATTTACGGCAGAAAATTAAGTGCTTGACCTTTTCGGCTTCGGACGCAAAATTCCGTTATTTTTTAGACTTCTGACTCAATCCACTTTTGGTCGCTGCAGACTATTGCTTCTCCAATCTCTCGCCTAGTATTTACAGATAACAGTAGCGGGGCCACAGGGGACAGGGGGTAAAGCATTTTCTATTTGTTTCTCGCCGCGCTTATCTCCCCCGCAGCCCGCCAAGCTCGGCAAAATTGCGTTCCGCGTGGTGCCGTTTCGCGCCCCGCTAATATAATAAGATTGCACTTTTTGGCTTCCACCTCCAGGACCGCCTCCCATCGCCAACCCCCCCCCCCCCACCAAATGATGCCAAGTGGCGGATTGGCACTGGCATTTAGCTGGATAATGGAAAGCAGTGTGATCCCAGCAGAGACGAGCAGAATGAGCGTTGAGGATTCATATGTCCAACACATGTTCGCGATAAAGGCTGCGGTGAAAAGGTCCAGCTGATGGACTATTAACTGAGGAGCGCTTTCATGCACGGATGAAATTTCCATAACACAGATAAACAACTGCGTTTTTAAAAGTGGTGAATTCGGGAAAGCAGGCGTGGAGCCAAGATTTAAAAAAAAAGAATTAAAAAAAGAATTAGAGGGTTTTGTGCAATCATTTTTGAAAATACAGGCTGTGAGCTGCTGGCATCAACAAACTTTGGTGTCAAAGATTCCGAGGTAACTGCTGACGTAAAGTCTAATTTAGTCATGTTGTGTAACCTCTCACCCATTCGGGAGGTTTACACCAGCCCTGACAATTGACAGTCACAGATTTCAGATCAGCATGAACAGGGTTGAGACTACTGTATGTCACTCTCGCTTTTCTACCTTTATCAGGCCCAAAGCGCTTTACAGTGAGGAACCCATTCACAATCTCATTCATTCACCAATGTACGCAGACACTGATACAAGGATTTATATGAAACAATTAGAGGCTGTTGAACAAGTGGAAAGTAGCTTTTAAGAAAACTGAAGAAAAAAAAACTTGCTCAAGAAGCGACACTGAAGGATGAAGAGGACATATTTCTCTACTAGGACATTTAACATCCTAACAAATCATATTCATAAGGCAAACACATGCCAGAAGAACTTTCTAATCATTACCTGGTAATGATTAGAAAGTACTTCTGGCATGTGTAATGATTACCATCACAGCAAGATTTCATTCCCCCCAAATGATGGAGAGCCTTTCAGTGTTTTCCATATCACATACAGGCAAAAATACCAAAACTGGCAGGACTTGATGATTCGGGCTGGGTTTAATTAGGCACATTGAGTTGCCTTGTGTACGAAATGTGCAGTATAACTAAACATGCCTTGCCTTTAATTAATCGATTAATCGATTTGAATAGATTTTCCTTTGAATAGCTCAATATCGATTCAAAAACCCTTACACTTACAATTTATCATTTTAATATTTCTTTTCCCATCGTAATGCCATATGACTTGTCATATGTCAGGACATGTTAAATAAAACGTACATGATTAATGTAACTGCATTGGGTTCAATTCTTAATGTAAATATTCATATTTTTACTAATGCGCCAATTAGAGTTAATTTCTACTATTTGCAGCATTAGTTTTCCTGAGAATGTCTTCCATATCCAAGTAAAATTGATACTGTGTGAAATCCTTAACTGAATCGAAAATCAACCAAATTAAATTGAATCGGGCCCTTGTGAATTGAATCGAATCGAAACGATCTGGGAAATCCGAATCAATACCCAGCCCTATTGATATGTTTACCAGGGCCAGGCCGGCCCAAGCCTTTAACTTGGTGACCATCGTGATATCAGTGTGATTTAGTAGACAAAATGGACAAAACAGTCAGAGACAGTAATTTTGAGGAGACTACAAAGCAGTTCTACGGTTAGACAACAACCTGTAGTAAACCTGTAGTCCTGGGGACCGCTTGGTGGTCTCTTGGGTCTGAGCAGCAGCTACAAGTCGCAGAAAATGTTTAACCTACACCCTTCCACATTCAGGTAAACGTGGCTAAGTGTCTACTGTACCAGAGGGACAAAATGACGATATGCTCATCGGGCTCGAAGCAATGATTTTCCTGTTGCTGGATGATTGCTTACCCATCGCGCCATTGAACTTTGCTATTGACGAGGGGATAAAAAGCACTCTACTATACATACAAAGACCATAAAATGAGCAAATACTCTCGCGCTAAACTCATTCACACCTTGAAAGAAAATCATTTGGCTCTCCACACAACCATCTATTTATCCGATGAAGGTCACATCAGCGATAAGACTCTTCCATTTCCCATCATATTAATAACTCCAAATACCACGCACAAAAAGAGCAAGACGTTTCGCGCGTGTGATATTTTCTCTTTGACAGACGTGCGCAGATGAAGACTCTGAAGTCTGTGCTTTAGCCGACATGCGGCGGCGCCTTCTGGAACCACGGCTTTTTTCCAATCGCGGCATTTCCCCACCACTCGTCGCCAGTGTGTGTTTCTTTTTATCAGGGTGAACTGCTTTTAAGTAATGCTGGTGCTTTGAAGTCAACCAGACCTGATCAAAAGCGGAGCCGGGCTGGAGCTCACAAAGACTTCAGTGTGTCGTGTTTTCCATTTTTCTACAGACACAATTTTTTTGTTTGAAATTTAGGATAATGCACAGAAAAAAGCTAAAAGCACTCCAGTCCTTGTTTTTCCACGTAAAAAGATGGCGAGTAGACTGAAAGGAAGAAGTTGAAATAATGCTAAAAGCAAAGTAGCCCGGCCAGATGCAGAGTAAGACAAACTGGTACTGCGCCATAGAGATTGGATTTCACTCCAGACAATTCTGGTTGGACCAATCACTACTTTACAGGGACGCAAACCAAAACTTTCAAAAATAGATTCTTTAACTTTCTTTCTTTGTTTCTTTAACTGTGCTTCTGTTTTTGAACGAACTCATGAAACATTTTTTCCATGCTCTGGGATTTGGAAGTCATCTGCAGCGGTCCGGTCCCCACTCACACTAAAGAAAAGCATCAAATACACACATTTCTCGGACTAGTTCGCAGGTCTGAGCATGACAACAGCAGCAGGTGGAGAAAACCCTTTGAGCGTTTGGAACGAAATATTCAACGAGCAATAAACCGACCCAGGCACATTCACAAAGTAACATAGCATAATGCTCAGGTTAGCCGAATGTAAGCCAAACCCCCGGCTCACACTGAATCCTGAATGGTTCCAGTGCAGTCTCCCGCAAGCAATCCAAAATCATTCAAATCGAGGTTGGTGGCTCACATTAGCCCAGCGCAGTTCAGCTCCGGTTACCGGTACGGCGCAACGGAAAAAATCCGCAAGAAGTTAATTTTTTTGGTGGGCGCCGTAGAGGGCCGTAGCAAACTGGAAGTCAGGCACCAGCCAGGGAAGAGAACATAGACATATTATTAATAGACCGTTAATACTCACTCCTCCCCATTTACCATAATGACCACGTTCGAGGGGAAATCATGGCGGATTTACAGACTCCTCCTCCCCAGCTCTGACGAAGCATGTTCCTAATAAGGGCATAAGGGCGAGATTTTCACTGTAGACTCGGCCCTTGCGTGACGTGTAGCTCGCGCAGCTCCAATGCTAACAGTCCGACCCCCGTTAAGTAGGAGATTTCTAAAATGTATCCTACGATAACCAGCCCGGTGCCTCTGATTGTGTCTAACCCAGCGTAATCACAGGAGGAATATCTAGCTGTAGACAGTTCCAAACAATTAGTACAGTACAGCAAAACAGACGGAGGAGTTGTCAGAGGATTACGGAGGATTATTTGAGCTCCCGTGGAATACGTTTCGCCATGGAAGAGGACAATCATCACTTTATTTCGACCATGTGGATTCCTGAGAGGAGAAATGCAAAGGAGGAGGCGTGGAGTGGATTAGCTGGACTTCTGACAGTTGTAAGTTTGATCGGTCTTTTTTCCACATAAATGCGCTATTTACTAGTATTTCTTACAAAGTTGTTGCCACGTGAAAACCTCATGAAGTCGTGGTCCTGTGAGGGTTCCGCGCTGTGCACAAACTGTACACAAAACTGTACTCAATGTGAGTCACAGTTTACAAGAAAACCGTACGGAATACACAGACGCTGTTCAATAGTCAAAGTGAGCCCGGTGTAAAAGACAAGACAGTACACATAACATTTATTAATTTTCATGTTTTTCCATGTGTGATTTTGGGCCAGTTTGCAATTGCCTGGAAACAAGAAAACTTTCCAACCAACCAAGCTGTTCCCTGAATCGATGTTCATTTTGGGGGAGTTGTAACTTCCAAGGCCCATCTTCTCAAAGAGATCAATATCTGATATCTGCAGGCACCAAATTCTTCAGATTATTTTATTTTCTTCTGTCTTCAAACGTTATGGAAAAACACAATCATTAAAATTATTCAGTCAAGTCACAAAACAACACATAATAAGGCTGCAAAAATACAACATAACAAAATAAGGCCTGTTAAAAAAACAAAAAAAAATCAGGAAAAACTGAATCTTTTGCACTTTTTTTTGTAGCTATCACTGTTCCGAATAGCGGCATTTCTCTCCCACCACTCTGCTGTAAGTGTGTTTTGGTTTCGGCTGAACTGCTTTTAGGTGAGGCTGGTGCTTTTGATGTGAACACGGCGTGATCAAAAGCGGCGCTGGGGTGGAACTGACAGGGCGAGCGGCTACAAAGACCCGCCGTACACAGAAGGTGATGTGCAGGAAACATGTGTTGTGATGTGATTGGACTGTGTGATGTCCATGACCACCCAGGCAACAAAGGAGCGGTGTTTCCAATTTATATCTCGGGGAGGGGAATAAAATGCCAAGGCAGGGTGAATGGGGTCGTTTCCGAAAAAGCAAAACAAGTGGCTTTCCGGTTGAGACATGGTTTGAGACAAAGATTAAGATGTGTTTTAGACCCGTTTTACTCCTGATTTGATCATTGTTTAGGCCTGGTGGTAGTGGTACTTATATAAATATTTTAAGAGGTGGCACTTGGTGAGAAAAAACAAAACAAAATAAACTTTGTAACTCAAAATGAGAGGTCGACCGATATTTGGGGATTTTACAATATCGGATATCGGCCAATCTAGCACCGATATCTCCAGGACCAAAAGTGACCGAAGTCAGGGCTTTAAAATGAGTCCTCCCACAACTCCCTAGGCCTCAGGGGAACAGAGACACCGGAGAAGATCTAAAGTAATCTTTAAATCTTCTCCGGTGGCTATTTTTCGTCACCACTGGATCTCTTGCTGAGCTTAAAAGGTGCATTATGCAACTTTTTATGTGGAAAAACTGTATGAGTGGTCAGCA